>JAODGE020018875.1:0-10036 GCA_027574965.2 Ecitophya simulans
GAAAGCTGATACCCTAAACATGATTCATTTCTATATAGTAAATAACGCCAAATAATTCAACCATAACGATATTATTATCAATTGACCAAAATATCGGTTAACTTAACAAATCGATGCACCACATCAAGAAGTAAACTGCGGTAATTTAATCAAACATTATCACAAACACTGGCACACGAAATAAACATTAGTCACAATCAGAGTAAAAATGTCACACCTAGTCGTTCAGGTGCGTGGCCTCCTCAAGATTTATAGGCTCTTATAGATCACGTTTGTTTTTTTTAATTCCATACTTTCATTATGGCGCATGCATAAAATTTGATGTTGATTTCATCTTTGCATTTGAAGAAGGCATAAACTTCGGCCGGGGCGAAGGCGTCAGGTGGAAAATCGCATGCGGCGTGCTCGAGTTTCACGGATGGGCGCGAACACGAAAGCCGAGAAAAAAAACCTTGGCCCCCATGCATTATCAAAAATTTCGCGCCCGCCTTCGCAGCGCCGACGCGTTTTTGTTTCGAATTACGCTATTACGGCGCTAGTGAAATTAATTAGCAAATGACATACGACCATCGCGACGCGTGACGACGCAAGCGACGCATTCATAATTAAACTCGCAATTACTCGCGCGCACCGAGTGCCAACCAAAACAAAGCCAATAAATAAAGGAAATGCATAACAAATCGGAGGCAGATGTAAAACACGTTCAAACGAGGCGCACGCGCGTGGAACGCTCGCAAAATTCGCGGCATTCGTTTCAAAGCTCGTATTTTAGTGTTTCGAAACTAATTACGTGCAGGAAGGTTTAAAAAAAAGCAGTAACACTTACAACGTATATTACCTCTTTGATGCCAGGATGCACCGCGCATCCCTTTTTGGCGATGACCATCGTGGCTGCGTCGCAACGTTGGACCGTCGGCGTAATTGGTTCGAATTATTTCCACTAATTTGCACGACGCCAAATTCTCGCTTCGCGTCTCTGCGGGGGCGGCGGCGTGCACATGACTGTGGCGGCATGCATGAGCTGGGGGTGCGCCAGCCACGTGGGGAAGCGTGGAAATGCGCCGAGCGGCGCGAACACGCAAACTCGCGCCCGACGCGGAGGCGATTTATTTTTAGCAAATCATTAATACGTAATCTTGCAATTATGACGCTTGCAAAAGCCCACAACGCCGTAAAGAGCGCAGAGCTTTTGTGCCAACACAATTTCACCCAAATTTTCTATTATTGCCGACCGAAAATCGATCAAAACTGGCGTCCAGTGAATCGCCTCGATTAGTGTTAAAATAACATACATTTACACGAAGTATAAAGTAGGTTAGGTTCCTTTTTTCACTTTCTGTTTCAACTACAATGATTTTGTCTGGTTTCATCAATTATTTATTTTTGTTGTTGATTTTTGACTAAGAAGGGGTCGGTAGGGTCCGATTTGGTGGAAATTTATTTGTACCATGTGTATGGAATAAATGGCGCAATGAATAATAAAGAAAAAATAAACAAAAATTTTAAAAGCCATAGTATAGGTGGCGGCAAAGCACGAACAAGCGACAACCAGATAGCAACACAACGCTTAAAGATACAAATATTTTAAACAATCGAACAATTTTAACAGCAAAGCTATGGTGCAGTTGCTCAAAAGATACTAAACGGGGCTCATTTAAATAGTTTCAGGAGCCTGTAAAAATACTTCCAACCAAATTGGTGACCCGAACACCTCACCTTCCTCTTGTGAGCCCAACAACTTCATTTATCAAACGCAAATAATAATCATCATTAAAGTGACAAACTGAATAAAAACAGTCGTAAAGAGTCGCGCGTACGAAACGTTTCATTACAAGGATATGAAGATGCAACAATGGATAAAGAAATGTAAATAATAGACACTCGGGTACCGTGACGCACATTATTCATATCCTTCGGAAAGATAGCAGGATATCGTCGCAACCATAACGAGCGCAGTCGGGCGCGCATAAAATCGTCTCTTAAATTGTAAAAGCGAGAATGGCTGGTTCGCTGTTACCATTTGCATCGGCGCTGTGCTTCGTCGAGTTCAACGAAACCTTTTCGACGCTCTCACGCATTCATTACGTACAAATAATTCACAACGCTTCGACGAAACACGACTGCCTGGATGACATTTTGAAACGAATCCAGACTAGAGTCGCAGTGCGACTCACGAGCGACGTGACGACGACGGAGGCGGTCGAGAACTACGTCGTATTTTATTCTGACGACATGAGCGACGACAAGGACAATTTACAATTAGCAATCTCCCGGGACCTGAGTCACTTTCCCAGCTACTCGCACGTCTTGATCGTGCATTCGAACCAGCAGTTCGATGATTACGCGCTGGGGATTATTAGGAGGAGTTTTGACGAACTCGTTTTAAGCGTTACAATGTTGGGCACGCAAAATTCGAACAATTTTACGAGGACGTCGAGTCCTAGAAGTCTGGACAGTTGGTGTCCGACGCTGCGCAAGGAAGCCGTGAGGATTGCGCTGTTCAATTACGAACCGATGGTTTATTTTAGCTTCGAGAAAGGCTTATACGATGGTATAGAGAAGAATATTCTGGAACAGATTACATCTGGTTGGAATATTAGTTTTGTTGAACACGAGCCCAATACTTGGGAGTTGGTCCATAAGGACATTGTCGAAGACACGGCGGACATTGGGATTTGTGGATTTTGGAGGGATTCCATCGATTATACGAAAGCAGACATGTCTAAATATTATGCGATGTCTTGTAACACTTTCGTCGTGCCTAAACCCACACTTATTCCACTCTCACCTGCCTTCATACTTGAGTCTTTCCATTATACTTTGTACATCATGTTATTGCTTACAATAATTTTAGTCGCTGTTTTGTTTAATTATCTGAACAAAAATGATCGTGATTTTTGTCAGCAATTTTTGCAAGTGTATCGAATCACGATTATGATGACTGCATCGACTATACCTCAAGGGTTCACCTTGAGGTACGTCTTTTTTGTTTGGTGCTTGAGCGCTATCCTTGTTAACGTTTTCCACACCTCTGGACTGACTAAAATATTGTCCTTTCCACGTTTCACGCATCCGGTTAACACTTTCGCCGATATGCACAAGCAGAACACCAAATGGCTGTTGAAAAGTCCCAGTATTATACCTTTAATCAACTCGTCGCATGATGTCTATAAGCAGACGTTGATGAACCTGCTGGCTGGAAGTGACACTGTCGGAGTCGAGGATGCCGAAGTGAACTATGCAGAGTACGCTTCACCCGTTAATATCGTCGAGGACTATGTGGATATTCCAATAGATATCATAGAAAAGCTGGCCGATGTTGCTAAACCGCTCTCTGAATGTCTATCGAAAAACTATTATGTATTTCCAATCAAGAAAAACTCTCCACTTCGGCGCATAGTCGATAATAAGTTGAGCCAAATTGCACAGGCGGGTTTAGTCCACGCTTGGATACAAGAAATCAAACATAAATTTTATAAAGAGCTGAAACTCATGCCGTTGTTTTATCAAACATATCCAGATTTTGAAAGGTTCAGAGTATTGACAATGCAACACTTGCAGGGGGCATTCTTAATTCTCATTGTAGGACATGTCATTAGTATATTAAGCTTAATCAAAGAACTTTACTTTTAGAAAATTTTGTAGGTAAACTTTACCTTTAATTCAATTTGTTTTTAGTGATATACCTTTTCAAGTCTAGTTTCACAGCAACGTTCGCTTCCTGCCTAGCATCTAGAGAAAACCTAGAGAATAGGACGTCCATCCAGATAAGAATAATCAGTTTTAGCATGGCATAACGTTTGTGACGTTGACAAACTTCAACAGACAAACAGAACAGTGAAACATTATGTCATTGGAAGTCCCTTTGAAGGACTTAATGATATCAAATGCAGACATGCTAAACCAGAAAAACTTGCCAAGATTGCTAAACCTTTGTTTGAATTACTAACAGGAAAATTATGTATTGCCGATCAATGATTACACTTTCTCTAATTGAGCAAATATTACATAAGTTGACACAAAATAGCAAATCAAACATACATATTATAAAAGGCTAAAACTTGTGAGTACATTGACAATGAAACAAACACAGAGCTTTCTACTTAAATGTTACCATAAATTTATTTGCGACTATCAAATCTAAACTTCAGAAAAATTTACAATAAAACTTTGCCTTTAGGTTTAAATTTGTTCTTAATAATAGATTCTTCTAGTTGCATCTGGCTTGCTTGACGCTGTTTGTGGTGTTCCACAGCGAAGTCAATTTCCTTAGTCAGATTAATGATATCAGCTGCAATTTCTTCTTGATGTAAAATGCGTTTCTTTTGGCGCGCACCCAGAGGAGTAGGACGTCCATCCAGATAAGTATAATCAGCTTTATCAGTAAGCACTCCACAAGCATTTGGATTTAATGGGAGGCCTTTCTCTCGCCGCCACTTTTGAATAAGGCATGATGTTTGTGTTGTAGAAAATCTTCGACACATGAAAAGCATTCCTAAATGGCAGGTTTTGAGCAGTGATAAATTCGCTTCTTAATGACATGAAATACTAAAGTTATAACTTACTGATATTATGCAATTTGGCCAAGTACATTATGGAAAATCTATTTTATTGCGGGGATAAATTGAGACTGTAAGAGAGTTGAGAACGTTTCACGATGACAGTGTTTGAGGTTAGACATAGACAATTCGTAGTAGGCAGGAACGTATTAGGAGATGTTAGTCAAATTTATTAAAATTTTAAAACGCGGGTGGCGTTCGCTTGTCTTTCGCATGTACTCGCTTAAATTCTTTCATGCAATGACGACAGATCACACATGTGCTGGAGCAATTGGAAATAAAATCTTGGCAGCCGCAGGCGTCTCCATTGGAATCCGCAGCCGCCGCCGCCATTGGATAGTAGGGGTGGTGGCAGTAATAGTGGCAGGAATAGTAGGAGGGCGTCGGTTTTACCTCCGGAGCGATCTGCGGCTCGACTATCCTTTTCTCGCCCAACGTCACGCCAATATAATCCCAAATGCTCGGTTCCTGCGGCAGAGAAAAGCGAAAATTAGCTCAAACGGAGCCCTGGTGGCCCTCTACTCGGCAGCTGAACTTACTCGTCGCCATGCTGTGGAGGATCTATGTGCATCCCCCGGGTCGGGGTGATGCCGCTGCTGGAGCCGACCTAGCTGCGAAAGAAACTCGCGCGCCCGTGCCATGGCGTCCATGCGGCCCATTCCGTTTGACCTGGCGGCGGCGACCTGCGGACCCGGCGCGGACCCATCTTAGCACCCCTTCCCGGTGCGTGCGTGCAAAAAAGGTAACAATTTGGTCACTACTGGCAACTTCAGTTCAGCATACAGATTTATTTGTAAAACATATTCTATCCAAATATTTCTAACGCTGACGCAGCTAACATGGACAGCACATGACCGGCTGGCATGTCGGCCCACACGGTCCGCACGGGCCGCAAGGGGCGCAAGGGCCGCACGGTGGGCATGGCATTAGTGAGCCGCACGGACCGCACCCGGCGCCGCAAGGTGGACAGGGTGGGCCGCAAGGCGCGCACGGCCCGCACGGTCCGCACGGCCCGCAGGGACTGCAGGGACCGCACGGACCGCACGGACCGCACGGCCCGCACGGCCCGCAAGGGCCGCATGGCGTCGAGCATCCGCTCAAGGGTAGCATGGGCGAGCAAGGTCCGCAGGACGGTCCGCACATGGGTCCGCAGGGTCCGAAAGGTCCGCAAATTGCGCCGCATGGAGCCATCGGTCCACAGGGTCCACTCTGTCGATAGAAACACAATTAAACCTGCTCACGGCTCGGGTTACAAATTTATTCTAAACCGAAACTGGCTTCGTACCAAAAAGACAAAACACATGCGTTACGTTAGGGATGAGTGTGACGGTGGTGATTAGTGACGGATGCGATGATCGCGATTAGCATATGCAAGACACGCAGGGCATGCAGCAACCGGCGCTCGGGCCGCAGCCCGTGGAGCAAATCAAGTTGGGGGGTGTGCACGAGACGCCGGCGGGCGCACATGGCGGCGACGAAGGACAGGCCGGCGGGCAACAGCCGATGGGCGGACCGCAAGACAACGGCCCGCGGTGCTGCCTGCCGCTCATTTGCTGGAACAATTTGTGGTAGTTCTCTAGTGCGGGGCAGCAGGAAGCGTCGGGCAGCGTGCGGCAGCACGGCGCTCCGCGGCACTCGCTGCGCGGACAGTGGTCTTGCAGGCCGTTGTGCTTAATGCAATCGCAGCCCATGATCATGACGCTCGATCGCAGTTCTCGAGATTTGGTCCGTTTGCAACATACCGTTGGTGGACAGCATCCTCCTCCTCCGCCGCATGGCATGGGCATCGGGCAGCAGGGCGAGCAGCACGGCGGTCCGCAACTGTTCGGCGGAGGGCAGCATCCTCCGCCGCCGCCGGCCGGCACGGGGCAGGGCGGACAACTTCCGGGGCAGCAGCCCGGCATCGGCGACGGACAGCCGCCGGGACAGGGGGTGCAGATGCCGCAGCAGGGCGCTGGGCACACCGGCGGCAGGCACACGGGCGGGCAGCCGACGTTGCATCCGCCGCACTGCGTCGGATTCACGGACGGCGGCAACGGTATTGGTCCGCCGCACGGATTACAGCATTGGGGACCGCTGGGTGGGCACGATCCGCACGGTCCGCACGGGCTGCACGGGCCGCAGGGTCCGCAAGGTCCGCAAGGGCTGCAGGGACCGCACGGACCGCAGGGGCTGCACGGGCCGCAGGGTCCGCAAGGTCCGCAAGGTCCGCAGGGTCCGCATGGTCCGCAGGGTCCGCAGGGTCCGCATGGACCGCACGGTCCGCACGATCTGTAACACGAATCAATCAACACCCGCCCACAGCTGCGTTCCTTCCGCCACTTACGCGCAACATTTGTCGTCGATCTGGTCGACGAGTGTCTTCAATTTGTACAATAGCATACGACGCTTATCGGAACTCATCTTTACCAGAAATTTAAATCCTCCACAAATTTAGCACTTAAATTTTGACTAACATGCAGCACACGTTAAATTTTGTGGATTCGTTGTTCTGTTACGATGCTCGCATCATAAAATGACTGTTGACCTAGTAAAACACTGTCAAAACGATACCATAGTAAGTTAAAAACCAAAAACAAATGACTGGATTTGATCGAAATTTTATTTTATTTTTCGCCGCCCTCTAACGCTAAATCATTCTCCGTACACAATAACTTTTACATGTGTGACAGGCCGCAAACTGCGCCCTATGGCACATTACTCATTGATACTTTACATCCCTGTAGGCTGTCATTTCATTAAGATAAATATTTTGTTGGACATAATCCCTAACACCGTTCATTTGTCTCTGCCAAACTGCCCACATCGTTTCGAACTCCTCCCGACTCTCCAGCGTGTTAAACTGTCCGTGAAAATGTTGTACGGAACTATCAAACAATCCCTCAAACTGCTCACCATTCTCAAAAGTCTCCAGTGATTGAACATTATCCCGAACAATCGATATCTCCTTTCCTTTCATTTTAAAACCAGGAGCAATTGAGAATGAAGACGGAAATTCGTTACTCGTATGTGTACTTTTCGTTTCTGCTCTTTCTACAGATTGAACAGGCACCCATTCCATTGACGGTTGCATTTCTTCTTCATGTTGATAATTTTCTGTATATTCATACTCTTCCTCTTCATCTTCTTCCTCGTCATCATAATCGTCCATCTCTGGATTCTCTTCATTAGCGACGTACTCCAGTAAATCTTTTAATAAATTAACTGGTTGATCTTCGGATGTACGTGCATCATTATCATCCTTATGAAAATTGTACAAATCCGTCCAATGCGGTTTTGTTCTATCTAGAGCGTAATTAAAAGCGTGTATAAAAATATCTTCAATGTCTGCTCCAGTTGTTTGAGCATGAAAAGAGTTAATTTTGCCTATAGTACATTCTTTAATAGGTTTAACAAGTTCCGCGTCCTTTGCATCGCTTTCTTTGTCTTCAACTTCAGGTTCTTTCAAAGTCGCAATAAAAGATTCAATTGTTTTAGTTGTCTGATCGCTATCCTCGTCAAAATTGTCATCGTTAAGTAAGCTACTGACAGTTAAAAGCGAAATATTTTTATTGTATATTGACGCTTTATCCATCGTACCTTTTTGCATTGCAAATGATGCGTTATCGGACTTTCCCGCGGCTAACAAAACTAATAAGTCATTTGTATCATCAGTTTCATTAACATTATCCGCAACATTATGATAGTTCTCATCGGTGTTTTCTAATTTAACGTTCGACTTTTCAGTCACTTGATTACATTCATCATTTGCTTCATTCCTATCCTCATTATCTTTATTAGTGTCTCTTAATATTTCGTTAACAGTAGTTAAAATTTCATCCTTGAAACTCCCGTCAACACCTTGTTTCTTCAAAGTACCCGAAAGTCTCTCGAAACCTTCACAGCTCGCCTCCCAAATATTGTCCGGTAATTGATCCTTTGGTAAAATCGGGACGCTCATTTCACATCCGCCAATGCTTCCGACAATATCGCTGAACTTCCCCACCTCCGCGCCCTTCGCCGCCATAGTTATGCACAGTCCTTTCGAACCGTACCTTCCAGCTCGCCCCATCCTATGCAGATACGTGCTTTCATCATTCGGCACGTCGTAATTGATAACTAAATCGACATTGACCGCATCAATTCCCCTTGCCGTTAAGTCAGTCGTCAACAAAATCCTGCACTGAAAGTCTTTCAACTTCTTCAGGACTTCCAGGCGCTGTTTCTGTGTTTGCGCGCCTGATATAAAATCCGCCCTCCAGCCGTTCGAGTGCAAAAAATTGGAAACTTCCTCGGCACGCGTTTGATACCGACAGAAAACCAAACATTGCGTGAAAGAGACGTGGCCAAGGAGGCGGATCAATTCGGCGTTCTTAAATTTCGTTAAAAATATGACATTTGAGTTGAATGGAGTGATTGTTACAAAATGTTTTAGGCCCAACAAGAGTGGCGTGTCCACTTGTGGACTGACGTGCGTCGGTATGTGCATGTACTGCGAAAGAAACACGTCTAATGCGTTGGGAAACGTTGCGCTCACGGCGAGCATTTGCTTGTTCTTTGGCAGACTGTGAAAGATTTTGTTTATGTCTGATTGGAAGCTTGCCTCCATCAAATTGTCCGCCTCGTCGAGCACGAAGAGTTTGACGTTTTTCACGTCTATTGAGCCGGACGTGATTAAATGCAGCATTCTACCTGGTGATGCTACTGCTATGTGGCAGCCTTTCAGTTTTGATGCATCTTCTTTCATCGATATTCCTCCAATAAAATGGTGGACCATTAAATCTAAATATTTGTTAATTGTTAAAAAATGAATATTGCTACAAAAATAACAGTACCTTTTAAGTGTTTGCCTAGCGTATTTATCACTTCACAACTCTGAACTGCAATTTCTCTAGTAGGGGCCAGAATAAGGACTTGAAGATGATCTTTTGTTGTGTCAACCATTTCCAGTGCAATGATGGCAAAAACTGCGGTTTTTCCTGTGCCCGACTTTGATTTCACTATTAAATCTGCAAACAATTTTATTTGTTAGATTGCACATTATAAGAATAAGAAATTTTACTTGCCTAGTCCACATTTTCCTAGTGGAATAGCCTTAAGTTGGATTGGACTTGGCTTCAAAAAGTGGTTTTCCTTCAAAGCTTCGAGCACAAATGGTGATAGAAATAAAGAATCAAAGTTTACATTTGCGTCGTCTATAAGCACATCCTTTGTGCGTTCCTTCACAAGCGCCATAATTTGTTTTAATAATTAATTACAATAACTTTTCAATTCATTAAAAACGTTAGAAATCGCTGATAATTTACTGGGATTTAGTTGTAAATTTGTGAGGTTAGAAGTTAATAGATTATTTTTGAATGCGATCTTCTAATTAAAATGTAAAGAAATTGGATGTAAAAGTATCATACAAAAATTGCTACAATTATTATCTAATTCATGTTTATTATTGATCTTCCTAAAATTTGTTTATGTTTTAAACAATACACAAACTGCCTATA
>JAODGE020018911.1:0-16462 GCA_027574965.2 Ecitophya simulans
TCAATAACTGTAATGATTAAATAAAAGTGAACAAAATTTTGTTTTGCATTTAGATTGATGAACTTGTCACGGAAACAAATAAACACCTCTAGTACTCGGCCAGTCGAAGATACCAAACAATATTTTCATGTACGTTCTTCGTCATTGTGCTGAATCATTGACAAAGAATTTAGTATATAGATATTTACCTAACCCTGAACTAAAACTCTTTACTCAATGTTGCTTATAAATAAACAATTGTCCAACTGAACAAAAAATGAATTAAATCCACGCAAGCACTAGCAACACAAGTTTCACACGTTTTATTAATAATATACTTAAATAATTCAAAATATTTTAGATTCCCCGCTTCGCCCAGAATTCATATTCAAGACTGAGAGCAGTCAGCGTCGAAATACTGCGTGAAAGATCAAGACCAAGATCAAGATCGATAACGTTGATAAGACAACCTGAGGATCGGCGCTTTGAAGATACCACCAGTGAAATATTTCAATAGTCTACCCAAAGCACGTCAGTGGGCCAAATGAGAACATAATGCAAGGTACGATGCACACGATTTACATAATTACTAAGAGAGCGCCAGTGCGGCGATTTCAATGTTCAAGGATGCGCGTTCCTCGACACTGTGTAATTTCGGCTGGAAATCAACAGCGGTTTTCGATCGTTGTTTCCAGACGATATCCCAGCCACAAAGTGAAATCAAATGCTGATAGACGAAAAATGAGCGCTATTATACCAAAGTACCCTCAATTCGGTCGCTTGCTTTGTAATCAAGTCAACACACATGCCGAACGTAAGTATACGTTAAAGTTTGTAGATTCGTATTATTTGAAGACTATAACAACAAAATTAATTCGTTTATTAATACTTTTATGGAATATTTTGTTAAGTCACAATTATTCATTTGCAATGGTTGAAGAATAATTTTATTTCAAAGTTTCAAAGAGGTTATTCTGACCCTCCAGAACTTCAAAACCCTCACTTACAATTTGTTTTGTTTTGTTTGCACTGCATGGACCGGCACGAAAATTACTTCCCAATCCTATTATCATTCCAATCCATCGTCGAGCCTTCTTCATCTCCAAGCAACGCAACGCTACCACAACCCGTGCTTCGCCAGTTCTCCCAATTCTCTTTCGCCTTTTTCTAATAGTGGTTCATCTGAATACTCCCCGGACGTCTCACTGTTTGCCGTGCCGGCACATACGTAGAACATTTTCTCTCGGCTAGTTATCTGAATGAACATTAACATATACGCGCGCTTAACATAAGATAATGTAACACAAGACCAGAGACGTCGCTTGGCGGCGACAGCGAGCAATAAAATCCATCCGCCATCACAAAGTAAAGCTCCACAACGTTTCGAATAGAATTAAAAATAAACAGAACGTTGTGGCGTGGTTTTTAATCCATGAATAATGCGCATCGAATCGAAACAAAAACAAATTCGAAACGAAACCAAACGAAGCGCACAAAATTAAGAGAACCAGTTTCTGTTCTTAGCTTTGATCTGTTTCTTTCTCCTGAAACATCGGTTTGAGCAAATAGGAGTAAATGGAACTCGAGTTGAACTCGTGAGGTTTGAAGAAATTTCGAGGTAGGTCATCGACCCACATTTTCTACTTAAATGTGAAGAAGAAATAACTGAAAAGACGGGATATCGTGCGCACTAGAGATAAATATGTACGGTAATCAATAAACAAGTTCTGTTTTCGGTTTAATTGGGTGCAGACAAATAAAAACTAACAAGATTATTTCTCGGAAAACGTGTTGACGTGAACCAGCAACACAAAAATAAAGATTTGATCTTTAAGCATCAAGAAATTTGATATTTGATGAAATGCAAAGACAGCCGGTAGTAATATCAAGTAAAAACTTCGGTGTACGGATATTCAAAAATTATCTCATTATAAATTTACAAACTTCATTTAACTTACAATAAAACACATTTAACACTAATTTCTCTTAACTCCAAGATTGAACGACTAAATTTGTCCCAAGTCAATCATAATTGAATCGTCGTCCACCGTCGAAACGAAAGCCGTACGCAGCGGCGTTCTTGGCGTCGACCAGCGCTGGATTGCGATGCTTGTAGAAGCTGCCGTGCGAGTGCGCGGCCCGTGACGAACCAGTACCTTCACCGCGCGGATAGAATGCCTCGAAGGTGCCCTCCGGCGGCAGCACGTCGTCGACGCCCTTGTCGTTCGGATCGTAGCAGTGCGTCACTTCGACGCATAGAAAAGTCACCCACATCGTTAACAGCAACGCGATTTTCATCTTTTCTCGCGCGCAGCAAGACAAGTCTAGAGGCTTGCGAGTGCCGACGTAACCGGACGCCCGTTGCTTAGTTTTGCGTTAAACTTGAGCGGGGCGTGCACGAAACGCGAACACTTTCTCTCGGCGCACGCGACGCACGTACGAGAAGGTCGCGAAACTTGCAATTCAAATTTAATGTATATACAAGGTCCAACAGAATTATTTAAGATAACTTAACTAGACTATGACGTAAACCTAATCATCCGCATCATCAATTTGGACACCTTTCTTCTTTTTATTGGTCTTCCCAAGCAGGCTTTTGCACCTACTAATCTTTTTCTTCTTAAGTTCCCTTTTCTTTTCATTGTGCCTAATTTTCTTTTTGGCATATAATTCGGGGTCGGTTACAGCCAGTTGTGTCCTACTGCGTTTCCTTTCGGCCCTCTTGATGGTCAATCGGCTTTCTATGCTCGCTAACAATTTAGTGTAATCATCCTTTCCAATTTTACTCTTAGCGATCGTCAATACTTCGCGACTCAGTTTTAATAGTTCTTCGGTACTCTTTTCCTTAGTAACAATCTCTCTCACCAAGGGTGCCAGCAAATGATGCATAATCGGGCGTAGTACATTAATATCGATTACTGTCAACAAAGCGGCGATGAATTTAAATAATTCCGTGCGGAGCGTGGTGGAAGTCGAGTTTTCAACGATTTCTAAGTTGATAATCCGTCGGACGCGTTTGACTAGCCACAATAAATTCACCCTTTTGGTTGTGTCTTCATTCACGTTCTCGTCGTTTTGCTCCTCTTCGACCTGCTCCGCTTGCTTCTTATTTATGGGCACGCTTTGAAGCACCCGCGCGATGAGGATTAAATTTTTAATGACTTGCTCAGCTAAGTCCGTCTTCGTGGTGCCGGGTACCATTTGAGCGCACAAATCCAATGCCAAACTCTTTATACCTTCGTTAGGGTTTGTATATAAGTAACCGTCGTCTACCTTCGTCTTGTTCACTAATAATTTGGACAATTTGGCTATGTCCACTGCCCCTAAGACATAGCCAAGAAACTGAGCGGCACCAAGTCGTACCCAATCGTGATCATGAGACAATAATATTTGGGCTTGTATTGCTAGATTCTCAACGTTTTCAGTGGACTTCAGAAAGTTTGGACATTGTGAGCATAATTTCAATAACATTTGTAGCACTTGATACAGGTGATGATCCCTATTGCGTTGGCTGATTAAACCTTCATCTTCTTCGATTTGTAATCGCACGAATTTACCAGGACAGTTATCATTGTTCTTTGAAAATTGTTTCAGAACTTCCGGAATTAACGTTGGCAACCGCGATTCGAAAAATACTTTCTCCACATTAATAAGAAGACCGCACATTTGTGCAGCAAGCATTTTATGTTGAATTTTCTTGTCCTTAAACCACAAGATTAGCATGTCAAACAACTGGTCCCTGTCATGCTTCTCGAGACGCGTTAACATTGTCGTAATGCACTTCGCTGCCATTTTGCGACAAGCTGGCACCTCGTCGTTTATTAAACGTGTTCCAATGGCCACAAAGAATGTCCCACTATATTCTTGCAAGACGATCTGAAAAACAGGTAAAGTTCTAACGTGTTACTTTATCTAAACTAATTGATTGTGAGTAATACTTACAATGGGAAACGAATTAATGAAAGTCATGACCATGTCTAAAGCAGATTCCCGTCCAGTTTGTAATTCATAACTAATCTGCCCCAAATAAAAGTTGACGTAATTTTCCAGCTTTTTTCCAATTGGATAATCCATTATATAGTGGTGATAAACGCTACGACATTGTTGGCGCACGTGAGGTAGTTCGGACGTTATGCTCAACTCGCCTACTTTCACAATAATCTCTGAAAGTTCTGGCACGATGAGTTTCCGCGCAATTATGGCTTTCAGGAGACCAAATGCCGTAGACTGTCGTTCATGATTGTATAAATCTTGTTCGACGTATAACAGAAGCACTTTTAGTTGGTCACTTTCAATAACATGGTATTTTGCGTCCCTCACAAGAACTGCCATAGTCTGTTATATATGAAATAAAAATTGATTACAAAATATATGAAAGAATGTAGAGCAATAATACCTTAAATGATGCCACTACAAGATCAAAATTGTCGCCTTTCTTCAAGCCAGCCGATGCGTATTTATGCAAAATCGCAAATAATGATTTTGTTAAGTCTTTAATCTGCGATTTCAATGAAGGTACTTCATATTTTACAATCCATTCTAGGCATTGCAATGACACGGTGTTTAGCTAATAAAAGAATACGCAAAAATGACTTAAAATACTTCTTAATTCAGTTCTCGCCTACCTTAATATGTGGAGTGTTTATACAATTACTCAAAATTCCAACGAACGGATCTATGTATCCAATATAATCGCCATCTTTTAATTTGTCCCGCTTCATCATAATATTGCACAACTTTAAACCGAATTCGACCAAAAGATGCGCATTCGCAGTGTGCGATCTTTTAACTTTGCAAACTCGCACGCCCGAACGTCCCACAGGTGCCGCAGGAATAATATAACAGTCGGGCTTTTGTCTGGCTAATCGCTCGGATTCGTTTTCAGTTAGTTCCGTTTTCTCTTTATACAATAAATCCGGAATACTTTGCGATGCCGTGCCATATGCAAATGTCAAAATGATAGCACCACTTAGGTATTGATTATCCACCAATCCTAGAGCAATCCGTCTCAAACATTCTTCTGCTTTATTCACCACCTTTAGAGAACTGGAATTTCCCAGGATCTTCTTAATTGGTAGCAACAAATCCAAAATGCACGATTCGGTAATGAACTGTGCTAAAATCTGGAGCGTATCGTAACTTTTAGGTGACGATGCTTCAGCAGTTTTTCGGATAATCTTTGCAACTTCTCTCTCATCAGCTAGATCGCCAAACAAATCCTGCATACAAAAATCAACAACTGTCAGTAGACAGTTATCAATATGACCAGGTTTGTAATGCTCCTTCAGAGAGTGAAGTATTGCATGAACTGTGAAAACCAAAACATGCATTTGGAATCCTTTATATTGTAATCCGGACATTTCTGCCAAGATGGCACCTAAATAATCAGGTCCTAACGTCAACACAATCTTTTGAAGCGTTTCACGTGCCGTTCGTCGCACGCTCTCTAGTTTGGTTCGCAGGAACGTACAGATCTTCATAATCACACCCGGAAGATTGCGGTCCAGGATATATTTGGGCAGTCGCTGTAAAAGTTTTACAACTGCGAGAGTAATGGGAATCCGAACTAGATCTTCATCTTCTCGATCTTCACGCGATATGCGTTTGTGGTTCAATTTGTGGGTATTTTCGTGAGTCGTTTTCATGGCTAGGGCACGATTAAGTTGAGGTAACAGTACACTCTAGAAAATAAAACATTTCAAAATCTTAGTACCTTTAAGAATCTTTAGAATGCTTATCCAATTCACCCACCTTGATAATTTTAATGACACGTTTTGCGGCTGATTTGCACAATACTGTTATTTTATCATAAGGTATGACACGCAGGGTTGCATCTACTTCATCTTTAATTTCGTCTGAGTCTTCGTCTTCATCGTCCACATTTTCCTCATTTTCTTCATCGCCATCAACTTCATTGTCATCTTCATCATCATCATCTCGCTCATTTTCATCTTTTTTCTTCTCTAATTCCCCTGCTTTCATATTATCTTCTTGCAGTTTATGTTTTGATTCCAATGTCTCTACAGTTTTCCCCTCAATACCTTCCTGATCGTCCTCCAAGCCCTTTTCAAGATCAAAGTGGTAGGCATCCAAGATACGAACAACAATTTTCACCAATTGTTTTTGATTCACCACATCATACATTAACTTTCCAAGATATAATTTCAGTAATGCTTCATAGTGATGCCAAGGCATTAATTTAGCGCACGTGGCGAGTACATCACAGGCGCTATCAATTATAGTATGTTTTGCCACAAACTGTTCATTGCATAAATAGTAACTCGCTAATGGTAGCAAATACTGTGTCAACGTGCGAATATTTGGAGCAACAGTTTCTCGGCTATAAACCTCTTTAACTTTCAACAACGCTCGACCTTGCCTGTGCATTTGTAAGTGCACCAAATTTTCAAAGAAGTCTACCTCAAGATCCCCCTTATTAGTCAACTTGCTTAAATCGTTTAAGATCACATGCGTGTCGGAACATTCTCTTGCCAAATGACCGAGCAGCACAATACAATCGTTACGAATTGCCCGTTTGAAGCCACTTTTAATAGCTGGAAACAGTGTTTGGTCCAAGATATACTCTTTTTGTGATTGATTACAAGAATATTTCAAAACTAAAGCTGGCGTGATTGTCTTCAAGCAATCAACTGCGCATTCTCTGAGAGATAAATCTTTCTCCGCAGATAAAGTGTAAAACGAATTGTAAATCAATATAATCGACAATTCCAAAGAAAGATTATCTGCTTTAAGTAGATTTTCAATCTTTCTAAATGCTGCAATTCGTCGATCAAAGTCAGGTTGATCAATCCACCTAGTGTTGTAGGCGTTCAACTCGTTCATAAGTTCCGTAATTAGCGCAAATTCATCATTTTCTGCAGAAATGTCTGCTAAAATATCGCATAAAATCTTCCTGCATGCGATTTCCTTGACATAACCGAATAGAGGAGACAGCTGTTTCAAATGTTTCTTTGCATCTCCAACATTGTGGAGAAGATTTTTAATTGTTGTGAGGAGCTGCAACAGTTCCTCTTCCTTCGCGCCTAGTTTCGTTTTCTTTAAAACGATGGGTATAATTAAATCCAATGTTGAATCACTGATATCCGCTTCCCAAACAAGTTCCGATATTCTAGACATGATAACAAGATCTCGTTTTGTAATAGTTTTTCTCTTCTTAATCAACTTTTCCTTCAATTTAATCAAAACTTGTGGTACGTGTGGCAATAAAATGCAGCTTCCATAATTTAAATTATTTTCAGGCACTTTCAGGCGTTGCAAAATAGTGGCTTTAATTGGCAGGACATTGTTAACCGATATCATCATTTCTCCGTCATCCAAAGTCAACCGTAACATGTTCTCAATCGTTTCCATTATAAAATTATTTACTGATAGGTGGGTATTTGGGTTCATCAATAATTTCATTATATGTGTAAGTGGATAATTTCCAGGATCATCACTGTGGTGTTTTACCAAGAGCTGATAATACTTAGGATTGGAAGCCCAGAAGCCAAGCAATTTCAACAAAGTTGTTGGACTGTGAATACCTTCAGTATCTAATTTGGTAATGTACGGCCAAACAAAAACTTCAAACACTGCGTCAATTTGTTCCGCGTCCCAAGGGTATTCAAATTTGGATGAAAACTGTTCCATAAGTTTAATACCAGATGTTCTTAAAGTTCTCAAAATTGGAAAATAACCAGAATGAATTTCAGCTTTTCTATCGAATGCTCCTTTTAGAGTTGCGCCAACACATAGCATTATTTTAAACACGAACTTCAAGATTTGCTCGTCCATTAGATTACCGAAGTTCTCGAAAACAACAGCGAGCAAGTTTTCGGTGCTGAGTAATCGTTTTGGTGGAATACAATTCTCCAAATCTATGTTTGCAGTCACATGTTTAATGAGAGCTAGAACATTTTCTTCAGAGTTGTAGTACTTGTCATAAAATTTAAAGGCCATTTTGATATATAGTAACATTTCACTTTCCGTACAACCACTCAGAAAACGGAAAATCGTGTTCCTACGTTGTTGTCCACCAGCTTTTCCTCCAGTCCGCATCACCATTTTGCTGTATACAATTTTTAGCACTAGGGGAATTAGATCTTCACGATGCTGAGGTTGAATTTGAGTTGTGCTATTATCCAACTTAAATTGAATAAGTTCGTTTCTCAGTTGTTTCTCGTCAATTAAATTATACAAATTCGTCGAATAAGGTGTCACATTCTTGTTTTTGTATGTCATGATACAATCCAGAACTGCCTTCTGCACTTCGGCATTCTTATGCGCCAAAAACTCGAAATATAATTTGTATAACTCCGGTTCTCGACACATCGATTTCGGGCTCTTCACTTTAGCAAAGACATGCAGATGGTGTAAAAGCAGTTTCAGCACTACCTTGCCTCCATGTTTAGGAACAGGTTGTGTCAGTTGCTTCCTAACACGTTCAGTTTCTTGTTCTTCGTCAAGCGATTCGTCCTTCAAGTCTTCGTCAACTTCCATTGTTGTTTCAAATGCTTCTTGGGTAGCTTGTTTAATGTTGAGCACAAACGCAATTTCAGTGTTCGTTCTCATATATTCCTCGTTCACGAACGTCAAAAATAAATCGACGACATCGCGATTCCTGGCTTCAGCAACGTGCGGAAACGAAGACATAGCTTTCCACACTAACACCCGATAGTTTAAATAGTCAGGTTTATCATCAATCAGACGACTCCTCTCAAGTAATTCGTAAATAAAGGTGTATTCATGTTTGTTATCTCCAGAAACAACAGTATTTTGGTGTATAATCGGTGGTTCTCGTACATTTCTTGCAGCAACTCTTAATTCTCCAACATATATACTCCAAAACGTATCTATTTTCAATCCATTGGCATGGGTAATAATAATTTCAACAGTTGGATCCCATAGAAGCTTGAAATTCATATACAGAACACCACATAAATAACGCAATGGTACATCATGAAACTCTGTGCCTTTTGCCATTTGCATTTGTGGCTTATCAAAATTGAACTTCTCCAAACATTGCAATTGATCTCTGTATGTATCAACTTGTGCATTCACAGATTCTACCTTGTAACACAGTGAAAAAACGTTCCAGCTGTGATCCGTCGTTTTGTAAGGAACGTTTGGTTCAAAAAGCGAATATATATGAGTTGTATGGAGTCTTAATTGGTGATATGGCGCGTTCAAATTATGCTTTAATTTGGCATGCAGTTCTAATAAAACCGTAATGTTCAATATCTCTTCGGCTTTTGAACATTTTAAACTAACATAGGTAAAAAACAGGTTTAAACATTTCAATGCCCATAAATGATTTGCATCTGTTGATAGCACCAATAACGAATCAATCAACGTTCTGGAAAGTTGTTTCCCTTCAGAAACATCAATTTCCGGTGTTATGTGAATATATAGTTCTATATTCACAATCAATAGAAACAATGCTTTATCCAATAATTTATCATCACTTTCTTTAAAAGTTCTGATGTTCGCAATCAACTGCATTACATTATCATAAACTTTCACTTTGCATTCCTTCTTGCCTTGAATCCCCTTCAAGTGCGGAATTATCAACAATCTACTAACTTTCTCTTCAATCTCATCGTACTCTTCTGTGACATAATTCATTAGATAAGTTAAAACTGCATTAGTTTTAGCCCCAAAATCAATTGTATATTGCATCCAACTGATTAAATCCGCTGAGTCAAAACACACTGGTTTTTTATGTAACAATAATTTCGATAACAAAATTAAGCAATTGTCATCAATAACTGTGACATCATTCTTAGTAGTCACAGTTCCACTCAAATTCTTTAAGAAAGTAGGTAAAATCGATGTTTTAAATAGTGGATAGTCAAAAGTATTTTCAACAAAATACAGCAGAACTGCTTGATCTTTGTGGGCCAAAATTTTGTTCACCAAAGAACTTGCTTCAGCTTGTGACAAATTTATACATTGTGATTGCAACAAAACAATTGCAATTTGCACCACAGTTAATATTGTCTTGTTGGGCAAATCATTTCCAATCAATTTCTGAATTTCTTCGGTAACTATCTTTGTTGAATTATTGAGAAATTTGCCTGACTTATACTCCAATGATTGTCCAAGCAAGGTTAGTTTAGAATTCAACGTTTTGACGACATTTTCCACAGATAAATCCTTTGCTGTGTCCCTTTTTATACTTGCCACTAAAGTTATATACAGAAGCTCTCCTTGTTGCGGACTTATTGTAGTGGTAATATGCTCGATTACTTTTTCCAGGACCTGATACAGTTCCTCCTGAAGCAAGTTGTTCTCATTGAGTGAGTCAATTAATATGGGAAGGACCGTTGCTGCATGGCTATGGAAATGTCCTGTTATGCCCTTGAGTATTTCATAGACCAAACGTCCACAGCCAGTAATTCCCTGGAAATTGATGATGCAATTAAAAACTGTTTGCTAAATTTCATTCAATACTTACATCTTTGTATTGCTTAATACATTTAAGTATCAAAAACAAAAAGCTTTTGAAGTCTTTCACTTTTCTCGCAACAAATGCAAAACTTTCTGCAGCAAAGTTATTGATGTAGCCATGATACTCTTCACCAAGCAAGGGCAATAAACTTTTGAAAACAGTGCCAATGTCACTGATCATTGGCCTCCACAAAAACTTAAATAAATTTGCCAAGCACTGGAATGTCCATTCCAATATTTCTGGATTATTTGTGTTTAGTATATCAACAAGCATTTTAAAGAAGTCATGATAGAATGGATAAAAATCCTGCCTTAAATCTTTTGCCAAGGCAACCACCAGGCTAAAATTTAATTAAGTTAGAAACGTATTTAACTTTGTATGACTGATCCAAAACTTACTCTAATAAAGGTTGTAATGCTAGCTCATTCTTGAGTGCCAAGTGCTTTATTAACACACTTTTAATGTTTTCTTTGTTGAATATAAGTTGGGGAAGTGTAATGACATTGTATGAATGTACATCTCGTTTAAAGTTGTCATAGTATTCTGTTAAATTTAGTACATTCCATTTGTTAATAGTCTGATGGAATATGCATTCATCTTCTTCCAGCTGAGTTTCATATTCATGAGAAACTTTATGAAAAATGTCAACATCAATGTTATTTATTCTCTCCGAAAAAGGAATAAACTGAAAAGTATCAGTACATTAACAATTGCCTTACATTTTAATATGCATATTAGTAAGTACCTTAAAGGTGTTTTCACTTTTGTGTCTGCCCGATTTGTTCTTCATCTCGGAGTTGTTATTTCATTAAGAACGTAACTTTAAACACTACGCACACTAGAAAACTAGAAAACGCATGTGAAACCGCGTGAAACTGTTTTGAAGTGTGAGGTTAAAAGCATGTTCTGTTAGTGGTGGTGGGGATGATCAGGATTACTGAAGCAACAAAGTAAGTAAGGAAAGTATATCGAAAGTTGCTCTGAGCAACTTTCATAGTACGTTTTAAATACAATGAGCATTATAGTATTTAATGAAACGAAGGTTTCGGACGTTTAGGAGAAGGCTTTAGACATACAGGTTTGACATTTCATTTTCAAATCGCCACGTTTATAAATGAATTAAACTCAGCTTTTTCAAGTGAACTTTTCTTAGAAATGATATTGAAATAGTATTGTGCTACAACTGTCATGACGAGTTAATGGATTATTTATTGAATGTTTAGATCACTAGTTACTGAGTTGCCAGATGGAGAGGTCGTCAAGCCCAAATAAAACAGGTGAGTCTACCAGTTGCGACTACCAACATGTCCCTTTCTTCTTTTTCTCTGTAAGTCGCATTTTCAATGAACTACCTTGTTTTTGCATGTATAAATTGGCACTAACCACTTTTTTTAGTTTTAGTATTTTTCGAGATATTGCTTAAAAACATTAACATCGCATTCGATTCTTGGCAAAAGTGCAAAGGGGTAACTTTTCGCATTTTTGCCAAAAATGGCCAAATCTGTAAATCAAATTACTATGCTTGTCTTGTGTTTAGTGTCTGGTGTTAATATTTTTCGAGATAATGTTTGTCGGATTTAACATTGCATTCGATTTTTAGCAAATGTGCAAAGGGGTTTGCATTTTTGTCAATTGCCCGCATCCCAGCGACGGACAAAACAGGCTCGGGTGAAGAGGTGCAAGCACGACTACCCCGATTTAACACGATATACAAGAAAATAAATAAAGTAAATAATAGGCTACACTCACACATTCATACAACAGAACGCACGTTCGCGAAGTTAAGAATTCAGCGGTCAAAACAACTATTAATAGACTGTAATTTTAATTTGATTTGTTACGATGACAATTGGCACTGAATGTATGCCAAACGCTCGTAATGATGCGCGCAACAAAAACAACACACGGATTGTTTAGAAATTAATGGGATCCGTAACGGAAGCAGACATCCCAACGGTCTGCAACCAGAAACCCGACGCAAAGTTACTCAACACATTTGTTGACTGTATAAAGCAACACGCGGATTGCTATCAATTTGAAGTTAAAAAAATAACGAAGCCCGTGATCTACATGTTTTAACAAACCGATGAAACCGATATTTAGCACGGAAATTACGTTGGACTTGAAAAGGCGGGGGGGTGTCCATAAGAGACTGGCGCATAAAGATACAAGGCTCACGTTAGGAGGGCAGGTGTACTCATCACTGCTTAGACGTCCGGCGATCGAATGCTGCATGGACTAGCTCTATGGCCAAAAAATGACGACGAGCGCCACCCAGAGCAGCTCGTTGTCACCTTCCAGCGATAGGCATCACCACTACCTCTACCTTGATCCGGCTCCTAGAAACGGGGATGGCCGCGTCCCGTTTCTCAGGAGGANGCACTCGTAAACGGAACTGGGATTGACTCTAATCAGACGGTTTACGGACTGCCCTAACAGGTGAAAGGGATGAAATCCTCTTTCGGAGATAACCGGAACACTCGCGATTAAGAAAAAGGAGGGCGCGACGCGGCTTCTGTTTACCATTTGGACGAATAGTAAATCGCAGAAGTGACTCAGTACCGTCCAATTTAAGTGTCTATTAGTTGGAAAGTCACAACACGCCCGCAACTCACTCGAAGTATTTCGTTACACCTCTTCAGGTATCTCGCGATCGCGACGAAAAGTTCTTAAATGTTAACAATTAATCGCGAGCAACACCGAGAGTTGCAGAACGGACCGAAACAACGCCAAGACGGAAACGAACGCGCCCGAGTTCACATCCGATCTGTAAAATAAACAGAGAGAACAATTAGAACTAATAAACAAGAAATTGAAGACGATGTTCTAATTTCTCCGGAGGGGTGATGGAATCTGAAACAAATTAAGAATGATTAGCGTCAATACACTTGCTAGAAAAGAAAATTGATGTTGGAAGGTCTTCTGAAGTCCGGTTCATTAACAATCTGTAACAGCAACTGCCAAAATTAGTAAGAATAACGCATACCAAACACGCAAATGAGTCCCGTTTGTTGCGTCGTAGCGTTGCAGGTGATCTGAAACAGTAAAAAAATAATTAGAAGACAAAAGCGTAAATAAAAAAATCTTTTCCGTGATGTCCTAGCATGGTTGGTTATGTGATGTAGTTTGATCCAGAGCTGAAACAGAAGAAAAACAAAACAAGAACAAAATACACCTACACCAACTACTACCAACTGCTACAAACTACTACCAACAACGAGTTGAACACATGACGGACACACCCCACAATGAACATAAACCCCGCTAACTAAGTCGCCCCTCGAGGGGCGGTCTTCTTTCAGGCGTGGTGTTGTTCTCGTGACGATGCGCCTCCTTAATTCCTTCTGTCCCTCGACGATGGACCCAGGCAAACACGGCGATACCTGTAAAAACACAATACGACAAAGAAGAATAAATAGAGATAGTCAACTGCACCATATTGTGCATCGTCCACGAGGCGGAACACCCGCGGCCCCGCTAACCACGGAAACTACGCCAACCAGCCGGCAACTCCCTCGTTTCGAGTGGTCATGGCGACCGTGCGCAAGAACAATCGAACAAAATGCGGCCAACAAGGCACATCGTGCAAAGTAACCGGACAATTGACAGAAAAACTAGCGATTAGCAGAAAGAATTACGATCGGCCGTTCTAATTTGATTTAAACACGTCGCTTGCGTCGAACTACTTTGAAACTAATCGAAAACGTTACGAAAACAAGCCCGGCGAAGACTTTGCGCGACGAAAAAACGTTAACTGCACAAACCGTAAACAACACGACCGTAGGTTACCGGCGGGAAATGTCCTAACCTGTCCGACCATGCTGTGGTGTGATCGAAATTTCCGACACGCTCGCGAAGAATCTCTGATTAGGACGTGCGACGCGATGCTTGGCTAACGTTCGCTGATGCTGTCGGAAGGACATCGTAGGTCGATTGCGCTAGCTCCGAACGCGTGCCGTGTGCACTCTCGCCACTCGCGACGCAAGAAAACACCGAAATTTCGTCCATTCGCGAAGGATTACCGAGAGGAAGATGCGTGCGGGACGCGAGGAACGTTGCCCGAACGATTTTTATTCGTCGCATGCACGCGGAGAAAAATTTGACTCGACTCACCTCGATTTTTGCGGAGCGTTGGCGAAACGTCTTATCACTAGCAGGTACTTGAGACGAACTGGACGAGGCTGGTGTGACTTGCAACGCAGCTAAGCGCATCCCCCCCCACTTACCCCGTGCGCGTGCGACTGATTGTGCGCGCCCGATGACTAATAACGCACCGATAGTGCACGTTCGAGATCGAACATTTTTACCTGCTTCTACCTTTTTGTTTTGAAGGTGTCTCTTGAGGTCGTTTATGATTTAAGAACGTCGTATTTGTGGCATTTGTTAGAGTGCTGCTTGGTACCTAGCTGAGTGACGTAGGAGTTCGCTGCGATGCCGAATTGAACGTAGATTCTAATGGCACCAACCAATTTTGTTTAGTGTTAATATTTTCCGAGATACTGCTTATAAACCTGATATATTGCTTAAAAACATTTACATTGTATTCGAAATGTGCAGTCATTCTCAAAATTATTGTGCTCTTATAGAAACATAACTCCAAACTGCAAGTTTAGTGTTTAATTTTTACGCGGTTAATATGTTATCGGAAGCTTCAGCATTGCCTTTGATGCCTTGTTCAAAGCTATGTTGACAGTCGTTTTTATTAATTACTGGCGCATTCAGCTTGAAGTTCTGCAGCTTTAAAGCATAACGAATCTATTTCTTCTGAACTTTTTTAAAACATGCTTTTATGGAACTTTTATGGAATTTTCTATAGCGCACTGAAACGGAAGATCCAACTCTTCTGCTAATAAATAAAGTGGTAATTATGAAATTATCTGTTCGAAGTGTTTTTGCAAAGCATGTATTAAAAAAGTTATAAAATTGTTAAATTTCAAGGATTATTTTGACCTACTTTCGGTAGAAATTCGGCAATAAAACAACACTTTGCTCCAGGGGACTTTCTCCTCTTTATTCCTTGTAAAATAACAACAAATGTGAATAAAATGATCATATCTTACCATTTCAAGCTAAACAATCCAGTTTTATCACTAATTTCACAAAGTTAACTTGGATAGTCAGCGTGTCGAAGAAAACACTTTGCTCCAGTGGACTTTCTCCCCTTTATTTATAGTAAAATAACAACAAATGTGAATAAAATGATAATATCCTACCTTTCCAACATAAACAATCCNTATAACGCGTGTTACAAACCGAGAAAAAGTTTAACGAATATGGCTGCAGTAGCGAAACCATCCACAAATTCTACGATGAGTGTTTTTTCTTTCCGGCGAAATTACGCGCTCCCGATGCGGTAAGTGTTTAAGTTTTTATTGCTTTTATGACAATTATCACCCAACTGTGTGCACTAAATATATAAAAATAAAATTTACTAATATTTAGCAATAATAATTAGTATTTTACAAAAATAAACCGGCGTGAGCCGGAATCGAACACGTCTTGACCGGTCAACTGCCGGCGCAGTTTACCATTGCGCTACAAATCTCTTAAGGCTCAGTTTAAATTCGAGAGATATAGATTCGGTTATCTTATAAAATGTCGAAAATTCAAAAAGGTATTTGGTACGGCACACCCACCGACAACCGCAGATCAGGGGGCTACTATTGCACTCTCACGCTCCGGGTCCGTGAGTGAATAATCATCCTGCGACCAACTAACCGAGACGCGGTTCATGCTTAGCAAACGCTTCAACTTTGGAAGTCGGGGCCTAGCCCAGGTAAACCGCAAGGGGGGTGTTAGTACGGCCGCATTAATATTCCGCATAGGCGCAATTCCGCACGTCCGAAAAACTGCATATCCGCACATCCGCACACCGGGATTCGAACCCGGGTTCGCCGCACGCGAGTCTGGCGCTTTAACCCCTTGGGCTACCTGGGCCACCGGCGGCCGGCGCTCGCAACACCCTTCATGATGGTTGATCCGATTAAGCAGTCAAATTTGCATCTTATGACTTGCAAATATTAATTACGCATG
>JAODGE020018924.1:0-12876 GCA_027574965.2 Ecitophya simulans
GCGTCGCACCGAGTTTCGGCGCGCTTCGAGCGGCGTTCGGTGCGTTCCGACGCAATTAGGTTGTTATTGAGCGCGCAGTGGCAGAGCGCGCGCGCCCTCGTCGCGCCGGAGTCTCGTCGCTGACGTTCGTCGCGTCGGCGCGCGCGCTTTGCGCCTTGACATTGACACAATTCCGGCCGGCCCTGCCGAGCGCGCGGCGCCCGGCGCGTAATTAAATCGGATCGGAGTTATTGCGCGACGGACGGCGAAGCGACAAGTGCCGTCGGATGACAGCGACGCGCCGCATTACAATAAAGAGACGCGTATCGCGAGGCTGTCGCAAACACGTGAATATCTTCTTGCGCGACGTTTTATCCAACTAGTGGCGATTAGCCGCTTTGTGGCATCATATTGCGTTGAGTACTTGCTTTGCTATGTTATATAAATCGCACAACGAAATTATATAGTAAATTATCTATTATTTGATACCAAACACGACTATGTTATTCAAGTTTATAACTTTGTTAAATGCAGTTTATATATAATCCGTTACAAATTATAAAAGAGCGATTTTAATGAACCTGCGTATCGATGTCGTGAAAACGAACGAGAAAGATCGGAAATTAAATGCACTTTCAGAATCTGTAAACATATGAGCACAATAAGATCAATTATTAATGTATTTAAAATGGGACCAATAATAATTTTAAATTCCAATTTTCGCATAGCTGCGTATCGCGAATGTCATTAAACATGGTATCGACATTGGGATATTGCGACATATTCACCATGGTTGCCCTCTATGTGCATGTAAAAAATTACGCTTGTTAAACCTTATGGACCAAACCGTGGTTGGAACGAACCGTGGTTAACTTTGCAGACGTTTCGAATGCTTATTATTTCGTCTACAGTCATATGCACTTAATTTGTTTACATTCGTGACGCTCAACAGGCGGGAGAGCGTCCAAAGTCGGTTTCTAAACTGGCTTCGAATTATTTTTTAATAAGGAACCGTCGAATTTATAATAACAAAAAACACTCATTATTTATTATTCCATCCAATACAATCCATTTATTTGTTTATTCTAATATATGTTTGCATTTGTGTTCGTTGTAGACTAGCGAAAAATGTGGGCAATAAAACACTAATTACTTAATACCCATTACCATATTTCTTGCTGCATTCACATTTTCATCTTTAACAAAATATTATCCTTAGCTTTAGAGTGGCACTACATTCTATAAAAGTTCACGCGGTTTTATCAAAATTCACATTTGATTGAATACTTCTGTCGAGACTTGCTACGGAAAGATGTGAGTGTAAACAAATTTTGTTCAAACTTATTTATTTCTAACTTAAAACATTTAGCATACAACTAGTTCAATGAACTGTGATTTATTTAACATCACAACGTACTTTTTCGATCGAACTCGTTTGGTATAGCACTGTATAGCAATGATGATATCATATAAGATGCACGACTCGTCGTGCAACAGGATCGCAGATGGAGCTCACGTGGGTTGAAACAGTTAAAACATAATTAAGTCGAATGTTTAGCTTTCAAAGTTCAATAAAGTTGTTGTTCTGTCACTTGAAATTTGTATAATTGAGCCGCGACAATCACACACGTGCGAACGTCATAAAAATACTTGCGGCGGGAAATGGGCGCAGAAAAAGTGAAGCACTCCAGAAAAATGTAGGAATATAAAAATAAAAGAGTAATAATTGATTGCTCTTGCATAGTTATAGACATCCACCAAGAAATATTTGTTTCTAATTATTAAAAAAATATTAATTTGAAATGAAGGAATTTCTATAGAAAGCCTATTAACATCTATTAACATCCCGAAAAGCACAATATTCCCCTCCAACACCTTGACACAGTTATTAACATTGAGTCGTGCATCTAGAAATGTATTTATCTATGGATAACATCATATAAGATGCACGACTCGCCGAGCAAAACTCAACGTCAATGTGTGTTACGGGGAAATTCACAGATGGCGCTCGCGCGAATTAAAACTGTTAAAACAAAATTAAGTCAAATTTTTTTCTTTCAAAGTTTCATAAATTTGTTGTTCGGTCAGTTAAAATTTGTGTATATATTTATTTGAAACGAAGGAATTGTTATAGAAAGCATAGGCAACAATTCATACAAACACTGGTGGGGCTTAGAGATGCCATCTATTAACATCCCGAAAAGCACCGTATTTAACATTGAGTTGTGCACCTGGAAATGTATTTATTAAAACGTGGCGTACGGCAAATGGTCAATTAGTTTCGTTGATTTCATTAGTCCCGCTCTAATAGTCCCAGCTCCCCCGTATCTATTACCAGTCCAAATATTTCCTTTTTCGCGCAGCAGTAACTTTTGTCCTTTCGGCTTTTATCTCTCGCTCGCTTTCTCTGTCGGCCTCGCTCCTCCGCCGCTCCGTTCTGCCGCCTCGCCGCCACTTGGCGACTCCATCCCGAGTAACAGATGTGTCGCGGCGCGCGAATAAATCATCCGGTCGGTTTCCGCGCGCGTCGCATCGCGTCATATCCGATTTCGTCGGGCTCTACGCGCGCGCGCTCGAAGTCGTGCCAATTCGCAACGTCGCGTCGCGACGTTCGGCGAAATGTTTGCATTGCAACGCGCTTGATACCGATTATCGATTTCCGGTGACCGACGCCGAAATTCGCTCGCGCTGAGAATTGTTGCATTGTTGCTTCGACGTTGCGTTGTGCTTAGTTGGGCTGAGTTTGCGCCGCCGCCCTCGAGGTATTTTTTACATATACGTCGCGACTATTCTGCGGCGCTTCTTCGTGCGGCCAATTCGCTCTCGTCGCCGCCGTCGCCGCGGCCGTAATTCTTTCTTAATCGCGCGATAGCGCCCGGCGCGCGGCCGTCGTCGTGCGCATTTGCATACGCGCGCGCGCGCGACGCGAGCGCGCGGTGGGCGGGGCGGACCTCGGCGAGCGGCAAGTTCAATGTCCGTCCCAATCTCGCGCGGCGAACGCGACGACGGCCGAGCGACGATCATCATCGCCGGTCGTTTTTTTTTTCTTTTTCTTTTTTTTTGTTCGCTTCTTTCTCCAGCCGCTCCGATGGCGATGCGAACGTCCGAACGTTTTCGACCATTGATAATGAATTTATTCGCGCGCCCAAGGCGTCGCACGCGCGCGCCTCATGCCGCACGGCGGCGGCGGCGGCCGCGGCCGACGGCGCGCTATTTTCGTGTGTCGGTTATAAATATTACATCTATTTATAGACGGCGTGCAACAATACAGAGTCGCGCGCGGCGATCGAGCGGAAAATGCGTGCGCGCATCAACAACAATCCGCCGGACGCGCTGCGATGATCTGTCGTGCCGCGTGCGAAGGTTTGGCGCGTTTGTCCTTCGTGGGTTTTTTTTTTCTTCTTCGTGCCGCGCCTGGCGCGTCGCGCCGCGTCGCGAATAGAATTAGCGCGTTCGCGGCGTGTTTACATTCCGCGCGCGATAAGCGGCGCCCGCGCCAGGTTTTAATTGACGCAGCGCGCGCGCCGCGGCGCCGGCCGCACACGTGCTGAGGCCGCTGCGCGCGCGCGTCGGGCGTGCGCTCAGGTGACCGCAATCGATAAGCGGCGCCGCTCGAACAAATAAACAAATAATCAGCGCGCGGCGTGCGATAATTGACTGCGTGACGCTCGATAACGGCTGGAAGGCGCTCGCACGTTGTGCCCACAGTTTGGGTCGTTGCGTCGAACAATTCGAAATAATTGCTTCACTAAACGGTTCCTGACGGAATATGAGTATTTCGATCCTATCCGCTTTTAAAAAGGTTGCACTTACTCCTTGGTCACTGTTCTCACTGTTGTCAGTCGAGGACGTAGACGTAGGCCAGAACGTTTACTTACATGCTTGGGGCTAACTATGAACTGTTGTTTTGCGCCATTTCAAATTGGTATCTATTGGTTTTCAAGGATTTTTGTCCTTTACAAAATTGTCTCCAAAAAGAAGAAACTATTTTGAGCCTCTAGGATCGTTCTGTTTTCGCTAGAAATCGTTTCGTTTCCGGTTGCATTACGCTTCTCTCTTGATGTTTTTCGTCGGAAATCTGGTAGGTTTTTTCTCTACTAATTTCCAAGCGTTCGGAAAATGTGGATATGTTTTTGCAAATGAAATGCAAAGAAAAATGTATGTTGATGCTGGTTATATGGATCGAATTTATTATTTCTCTTGACTTTTGAGATTGTCGGTTTTCTATCACCATTCGCAGTTTTCTGTTTTCCTGGATCTTACATCTTTGGGGAGTTGAGCGGGAGCCTGCTTAAATTCAATTTTCGCTTGGAATTAGTTGTCTTCCATAATCTTTCTGCCGTTGGCGCATTAATCGGGCGAATAATCGTCAATCCGTGGAGCGTGTTGCGCGCACGTTCCTCCGGCCGATTTTAGCCGAAAGCGAAAACTTTTGCCGCCGCGTCGCGGATGCCGCGATATTTATGGCCTTGACTTGACCCAATTCGCGACCGCCGGCGCGGCGCGCGCTCGCGCTCGTGCCGAAGAGCAAAACGAGTTTCGACGTCGTCCCCCCCACCCTCCAGCCGCGGCCGCCGCGCGCCCGACCGCCCGGCCCATCGCGCCGTCGCTCATCTGCGTGCCGGGCGCGCTCGCTCGGCCGCGCACGCTTTATCGCTTTATCTCGCAATCGTTATCAATCGCGTCAGGCGGGCGCGAGTTTGATTGGCTCGCTTTGGATTGTTTCAGGTGCGATCGCTGGACGGGCTACTTGTCCGACGGTGCACGCCGCCGGACGCGCGCGCTGTAACGGACTCGACGAATGCGCGACGACACCGAAGATGTGAGCTCGTCGCGCGGCGGTTTTCTATTATTTTCGACGTTTGGAGTGAAACGAGTTGTTGATTTGGGCAGTGCCGCGCTGGGTGCATCGAGTTCGCGCCAGTGGGGGTAAACCGGTGCGCGCGCGCGCGCGCGCCTCAATTAAGCGACCGAAGATGCTCGGATTGGGATACGGCCACATCCACAGGAAGGTAAATACGTTTTATTCGAATGCACTTTATTTTTATTGTCTTGCACGCCCTCCAGATCCGTTCGCTCTTGGCGTCTTGCTGCCGCTTGCGCAAAATCACATTTCGGCTGCGCGCGTGAAATTTCGCGTTAATTGCGATGCGAGTGCGCTCGTAAAAGAAAGCGCGCGCGACCGCGTCGCAACTTGTACGAATGACGACATCAAATCGACGCGATTGCGGCCTCCGGGTGGAAGGTCCGCGTCGAGTGTGTGCGTGCGTTTGGGCGTGGGGTAGGCCCGGAGAAAGCTGCGCGAAACAAAACGAATTCCTAAACCGCGGCCGTCGTCAATGAACACCACCAAGGCTTTCGGTGTAATCTGTTTCGCCGGGCGCGCTTCGAGGAAAAACGTGTCAAACAGCGTTCGGCTGCGCGTAATTATTTGATTAATGCTGCGCGCGGATGTATTTTCGAAATTTCATGCGCGAGACGAACGAGTACGCCGTTTACAAGCTGGCGCGTCCGACAAGCCGAAGACGACCACGTTCGTCGCGCGACTTTCACACCGCGCCACGTGAAAGTTTTCCGAGACGCTGACGATGTTTCGACGCACGTCGCGATTCGATTTAACGCGTGCTTTACAGAATCGTTTCGCGATTAATCGGCGTGCGCGAGCGGCGAGCTCGTCGATGCTCAAGGCCGAGGACTCTGCGAGCGTTTGTTGCATGCAAATCCGAAGTCGGTCGAGATTAATTTGCGCATAGTTTGGGATTGTCTGTGTGGTTGATAGTTTTTTTCAAATTTGCCGATTTTTTTCAAGACTAACGTGTTTTTGATGACGTAAAAACGCCGCGGGCGATTAACACTAACGAGGCGCGCGTTTCGTGGAGACCTATCGAAACGGAATTCGCGGACAATTGCGGCGAACGTCGTCGCGCACAATGCGCACGCGCGCGCTCCGCGCACACGTGTGCGACGCGCGAGCGCGAGCGCGAACTTCTGTTCGGCCGCGCTCCGCGCATTGTTGTTCTTGCGCGCGCAGAGCACGAAACGCCGTTAGCCCCACTTTGTCCCGCTACATTTACAGTTCGCCCGCCGCGTCTTCCGGACGCTACGAGCGGCGATGCGTCCGTCGTACTTTCGATTGTAGCCGTCGCCGGACGTCGTTGCGCGTGCTGATTTTTTGCGTCGTTGTTGCAGGCCCGCCGATAGCAGGAGGCACGCGGCGGCTCACCCTCTCCTCCCCCTCCCCCTCACCACACATGTCATGGACATTTCCACGACGAACGTGCTGAAGGGCGTGGGCCAGTACTTCCAGGGACTGCCCACCGGCAGTCGCGCGAACGCTCCGCCCCACGCGACGGAGAATGACGGCAGCGTGCGCTCGGAGCAGCACAGCGCCGTGCCAGTCTACTGGGATCAGCAGAACGAGGGGCAGGCAGCGGCGGCGATGAGCCAGCCGCAGCCGCCGCCGTCGCGACCGCTCGCCGGCGGCATGTACGGCGGCGCGCAGCACGGCGGCACGCATTCCTCGCATATCACGCCCGGCTCCGGCGCGGCCGCCGCGTCCGGCAGCAAGACCTACTACGAGCTCCAGTCGAAGAGCCAGGCGACCGGTGCCGCCAATCACGGTCAAGGCAAGCCGGACGCCGCGAGGGGCTACTACCCCGCTGGCGGCGCGCCCGTGGTGGCGGCGGCGTCCGGCGGGTCCTTCTACCCGCCCGGTAGTAGCTCTAGTCAAGACGGTTACTACAAATACGCGCCGTCGACGAGATTGGGCCAGGGGCACGCGCAGACGGGGCAGTACACGAGTTACTATCCCTCCGCGTCGCAGCCTCACTCCGGACAGGCGCATCCTCAGTCGCAGCCGCATCCTCAGTCTCCGCATCAGCAACCCACCAGCATTGCGGCCTCCAGGCGACATCTGCCCGTCCAACCGAGCAACGTCTATCACCACGTAGGCAGCAGGCATCTTGGGAACGCCTCCGTTGGCAGCTCCGCCGCTGGCAGCCTCCTTAAAGTCCCCAAAGCCTCCTCGAACCCTCCTTCTAGCTACAACGTCAACAATGCGAGCACGAAAAGCTACAACGGACTCGCGGCCGGCGACCGGGGCGCGGCGCAGGGGTCATCGTATGGTTACTACCCGAACGGAAACTACCCGCCAAGCAATATTACGAATAACAGTAACTATGCGACGACCTCCTCGGGCGTTTCGAGAGCGTCCTACGCGAGCACGAACGTCAACACGCCCCATCCGCCCAGCGTGACGAATTACCCACCCAGACCATTGAAGCCAGCCGGACGCAATACGGTCCAGGAGTACGCGCCGGCGCCGTCTCCGCGGACGAGCTTGTCCGTGCCGCCCGCGCAGGCACCCGGATCGGGAGTCGCGGCCGCTGGTGTGCAGGTGCCAGTGCCCGGAGCGAAGCGCGAGAGTCCGCTGGACTTATCGGTGAAAACCGTGCGGACGTCGGCGGATTCCACGCTGGACGACGACGCGCGACTCCAAGGGCATCAGGGCTACAGGCCGACGAGGTTCGACTTGACGCAGCATCATCAGCAGTACGTCGCGCGCGCGCCCAAAGTCGACTTTTCGCCCAACTTCGCCATGCAGGACGCGAACAAACGTCAGGCGCAGGCCCAGAGCCGCGCGCACGGTAATCCGGCGAGCCAACAGCACAACGTCCAGACGGTCGCCGGACGCAGCAACTACTACAACTATCCGTACGCTACCTCAGCGCTGCCGAAGGTCGAGTTCGACTTTCAGCAGCGCAAGCGCTCCCTGGAGCAGCAGCCCGCCATCGTGCCGGAGAAGGTGCCCAAGTTGGCCAAGGAGAAGGTCGACGTGTGGCGGCAGAAGATGGATCAGCAGATCGAGCAACGTTTCAGTTCGTATACGAATAACAAGCATCAGGGTGCGCCGTGTGGGACCGGTGCGCCTGCGCCATCATCTGGCGCGACTCAGGAAGTGGGTCTCGCGAATGGGGGGCAATCGCAAGGTCCCCCGCAGCCCCACCATACGTACTATTATAATATGAAGATGCCCTCCGGCGGGAAGGAGGCGGCGGCCAACAGCACGAAACCGCCGGCGACGAAAAAGGTCCTTAATCTGCTGCGTACCAGCCTGCAGAATAAGGGGGCGCACGCGCACTCCGTTGGCCTTGGTGTCAATCACGGTCACAACCCTACCGCTAATCATAAGCTGCAAAGTGCCAAGAAGGAACGATTGGAACCCGCCAGGTCTTCCTATCTGGATAGAGAGGTGCTGCAACCTTCCACGGACGTGATGGCGCCGCTGCAACCCAAACCGGGCATCGTCGGACGGCGGAACGTGTCGCCCTTCACCGCGGCCAGTCTCGAGCGTAACTCGAATACTCCCCCCACTTACAAATTCCATATACCTAAGGCGATCGACTCTGTGATAATCTCTGACGAGGGCGAGAAGGAGCAAGAGGCGTCGATGGGCGGCGGCGATTTAGACGGTCTAGCCGCCTTCCTCGCGGCGAGGATCCGAACGAAGGCGGAGTTGAAACAAGTTACGTCCAACGACGCGTCGGCCGGCGACGCGCCGGTCAACAACAATGGCGAGCGGAGCGCGGGCGGCACTCCCCCCAAGCTGAAGAAGGAACCGCTGCCCGGCAGTCCTAACACCAGTCCGGCCATTCCGAAAAAGTTGTTCGGCAGGAACGAGATGAAGCGCAGCGAAGTGAGGAGCTCTTCGGAGACGTCGGTCTTCGATTTTCCCGACAGCGACAACGAGGAGATGCCCGTCTTGGAGAGGCAGAGTTTGCTCAACATGAGGAAGGACAGGAAGGTTGTGGCGGGCGGTGTGGCGGCGAGGAACGTAGATGGCCAGGAGGAGGAGCCGGATGGGGGGAAGAGCGAGGAGGACAGAGCTTCCAGTCCGTTTAGTTTATTGTTTAATCAAACGTGTGATAGCTTCGTGGAGCAGCTAAAGGGTGGCACCGGTAAAAAGCGGGGACGGAGAAAAAAGGCCGAAGACATGCTGACGGACATAGCTCCGCACGTGGCGATTGAAGATATTAAGAAGGAGAAGGAGGATGACGTTGAAGATGTCGCTATTGTGATTAAACAGGAGCCGCTGGAGGTGGTGAGCGTGGAAGTGCGAAAGGACAACAACGAACTGAAGGATGTCTCTGCGAGTAGTGAGAAGGCTTCGGAGGATACTCAGGATAAAGATAACGATAAGCGGAATCATACGGACACCGATTCGGATACACCTTTGGTCCACATAGCTACCAAGCAGAGGAAGAAGTTTACCAAGAAGGAGAGCAAGAAAGAAGATAGGTCGCCCAAGAAGAACAGCCAGTTTGCTAAGGAAAGCGCCAAGGATAAAGAAGTGAGCAGTGATAGTGAAGTGGAAAAGTTTTCCAGGAGGACGACGCCCCAGAAAGATTTCTACGATTCGCTCAAATCCATCACCATTTGCAAGCCGGGAAAGAAGCCCACTTTCGGGGACGGGTCTGACTTCAGGCCCGGCTGGGAGGACGCTCTCTATAGGTACAAGAAATCTATCAGGATACCTATGCAGTTGATACAAGTGACGAGACCGCCCAGTTCCCAGAGGCTCAGCACCTCCTTGCCGGATTTAGATCCGTGCCCTTGCTCCCCGGCCCTGAAGACGGAAAGCATCGACTCGGACATGGACTCGTCGAATTGCAGTTTCAGTTTTTCGAAACACTACGACAGTGATCAAGGGTCTATGAAGAGTTTCAGCAGCAAATGCTCCATCTTGGATAAACTGCTGGTGCGTGTGGGCGCGAAGAAGAAGCGGAAGTTCAAAAAGGAAGACTCCCTGGGACCCAAGATCATTCCGAAGAGCGAGAGCGAACTCTTGCCTACGCCCAGCTTGGAGATCAAGGACGTCATCGTTAAGTCCACCTCGGCGCTGCTTGGCTTCCGAAAGAAGACCGTGGACAACTTCAAAGACGCGTTTATAAACAATTCCAACAAGATCGTCGGCGTGAACGAGTTCAACACGGTCGTGCTGAAGGCCCGGACGAGAACAGAGACGAGAGTGCTGAAAGAGAAGGCGACGATTAGGGAGGTCTTCGGCGAGGACAGGCCGGCGTCGGCGCCGCCTGTAACGTGCGTGGACGAATTGAAGCCGGAGGCGACGAAGGACAAGGAGAATCAGAACCAGCTGAAAAAGGAGTTCAGCGACGTGCTGATTAAGGCGATCGCGAGCAAGAAGCTCGAAATCAACGTGGAGAATATCAAGAAGGAGAAAGACGACAAGGATGCTAAGGATGACGACAGCATCACCGTGATTAGTAACGATAGCCTGGAGACGGGCGAGGCCATCGGGCGGGAACGCAAGAGGAGCAAGCTGAGGCGGAAGCTGAGCAGCGGGTTCGATTACATCAGGAAGAAGAAGAAGCAGGTCAAGAGGGAGGACGGGGAGGACGCCCAGAAGGCTAAGCGGCGGGGCGTGCCGAGTAAGGCTACGCCCGAGAGCGTGGACGACATTCAGAAGGAGGTCAAGCAGTGGGTGCTCAACAAAGGCGTCGGAGAGACGCATTTGCACCGAGCATCCAGGGCTGGATACACCGTAAGTGCGCATGTCCTCAAATGAGCGCTGAGTTTACTGATTGGCTGTCGATGTTTCAGGACATTACTGCGTACTGTTTGGAAAAAATGATGTGCAATCCATCGCCGAAGGACAACGCCGGATATACTCCGCTCCACGAAGCTTGCTCCAGGGGTCATCTGGATATTGCTAGGTTGCTGTTGGAATATGGGGCGCAAGTCAGCGAATCCGGCCATGGCGGCATTCGGTCCGTGCAAATTCGATTTGGAGTGGCGCGGTTGACTCTTAACTCGTGATATTTTAAATTGCAGACCGCTTCATGAAGCTGCGGAGAATGGCTATGTGGAAATTATCCGTCTGCTTCTCTCCTACGGCGCCGATCCGAGTTTGGCGACTTACAGCGGAACGACACCGCTGCAACTTGCAAGCGACGATCAGACCATCGCTGTGTTGCAAGAGCACCTGGACGAGCTGCAAGGTAAATCGCAGTGTCCGTGGAAGTTCGGTGGTCCCGCGAGTATTTTTGGTAAGCTTCGAGTGCGAACGCGCAAACAGCACTACTCTACGACACTTAATAATAAATTTCGGTTTTCAGACGAGAACGAAGGTTTCGACCCACTCGCTGACGTCCCCACGCCCGACCCACAATCGGAGACGGAAGACTTCGACTTTGAGGTGTCCGAGCATCTCCTGCCGAACCTCTACATCCTGCCAGACTGCGAAGCGTGTGACCGATGGATGATCCTTCAGGACCTCTCGAACGCGCTAAAGATCAAATCGAAGGAGACCCTCCTGCGTCAATTGAACATCTCGTCGCCGTCGAAGAGCGACCTGGTGCGCGAGATGAAAATGTCGGAGTTCCTGGAGAAAGCGCACTGCTGCCAGTTCATGCACGCGAACGAAAAGCTCAACACGCGGCTGTCCAAGATTTTTTTAGTGAAGTACACGGACAAAGTGAAGCGGCTGCTCAACGTCGAGGACTGGAAGTTCGCGAGCGCCGTCACGAACGCTCGGTGACCGCCGAATTAATTTATTGCGATTTTTCGATATTGTGATGTGCGACTTGTGCAAATTAGCTAATTAACGCGTTGATTGCGAACGAGTGAGTCTTCGATATTCATTTTCATGTGATTGTCAACCTAGTTGTAAGCGAAACCAACGTAACTAACATACTACGCTCGATTGTAAGTAAATAACAAATTATATAAATAGTAGATCTATCCTAAGTGTAGGCGAACGAAGAAGGACTATCGTAAGATTAGACTTAAGTAAAGTAATAGAGTTTATATGTGTAATATTGATAACTTTAATTAATGATATTCAAATTTTATTCGATCGCGAACGGCGCGAGCGCGCACACGCGCTTCGTACGCCGATTATTTGTTTTGAAACTTTTTTTAAAAAATGTTTTATTTTGTATAAACCGCAAGACGACTATTGAGGTTCCTATCGATTTTATTGTAAAAATGACGAACGTGGAACACGAATACTCAAAGTTATTTTCGTACCGGCGTGGAAATCATGCGAAGAAACGTAACGCTCGTATTTTCATGCGATGAGTTTACGTTTGCGGCTGTAATGTGTGGACGGCGGATGGCGAACGAAGGAAACCTATTGGGGGAAGTGTGCGCAGCGCGAGATTTGCGTTCTTGTTTTGTTGTTTTGCATTGTTTATTGTTTCATACGTATATATCGAGGCCCTGTCCATGTCATTGGTCGATTCTCGCGCGGCGCACACTTTCGTATTACCGTGCAATTCATTTTTTATTCGTTTTTTTTATATTGATGATATGAACAAATTATCAAATGCAGAAATCAAATACGTTCAATAAAAGCAACTGGATGTTATAATTAAACTGAGTTTACTTTCTTGCGGTTTGGAACGTTCGAAAGTTCTGTAAATCCCATTTAGATATCAGTTTTTTCTTGTATTATTGTAGGCAACTTCATTAACATCTACATTTCAACTAATTTACGTGTCATTTTATTCTTAGGTATCGGAAAAGTCTAGGATTATATACAATTATAATAATTATTTATTTTTGTATATAATTTGATGTGATTTTATTAATATTTTCTCAATGTTGCTATCTGTTAACGATTCAGTATCCAAGTAGACTCTATAGGCAAATTTCAATACACATAACCTTATCAATCTGTTCACAGCGGCTCACAACGCCCAACGAATATGAAATTACTTTCTGTGAATACTCACCGAAAGATATTATCAAATACGTGTCATAAACTATACTCAACAACTGTCCTCAAACCGCCATGGGATGTCTTATTCTTCGGAACGGATAACTTCTCGCTGGAAAGTTTTAAAATTCTTCACAAAGAAGTGTGAGCCAATCTAA
>JAODGE020018942.1:0-11570 GCA_027574965.2 Ecitophya simulans
TGAATTATTGCATAACCATCAATATAGCGCAGACAATGCACAATTGCAAATTCATAATATTCGTCAATCAGTAATCATCGTTATTAAACTATAAATATTGTAGGGTTGGCAGTAATTGGCATATAAAGTTGGCCGTGTTGGCTAAAGTATCGGATCCAAAACAGAAATAATGACTCGGGTACAAACAAAAACAACAGCTAACTCTAATAGTAACAATTATTTATGGGGCAAGAACATTATTTTGGAAAGGTAATCCATTTCACAATTCAACACTTCTTTGATAAAAATTACAAAATCTTTTGGTAATTGTTTTAGGGTTTTTGTAAAATAAAAATTATTAACGTATTTAAAAAATGTTTGTGGTATTTATGATTACATAGATATATTGCATATTTTAAAGTTTGTTGATCTTGAATAAAATTACAAGCCAATCCAACATGACACGTTTTAATTTGCATAAATTCAAAATGCCGCCTGCAATTTATAAATTTTTGGGAATGCCGTACATTCCGTTTATTTACATTTCACACATTCTGAGATGGTGTTCAGGTTTTAATCGGTTGAGAGATTAAACAATGGCATAACTAAATAATTATTTGTTAATGAATTAATTAATTTATATTGACAATTTCTATTTAAAATATTATTAATAAATGTCACCTTAATAAAATCAATTACTAAACCAATTTCCTTATTTACATAATAAATGTTACCATGCTACTCAAAAATTCTAAACTTGAGAACGAATTGTTTTTGTTTTTGTACTGAAAACAATAATTACGAATCGATTGTTGGCACACCGCCAAATCAGTTTAAGTGTTCTGTGTCAAATTGAAATGTTATCTCCTGAAAATCTCATTCATGCTAGAGTTACCTTCTGCCATTAAATGTTTGAGCAATATTCATATGCGGCGAATGGCTGTCTCAAAAGACCAAAGATGTCTACGACTTGTGCCGCTTCTTTTCAGCCTGACGTGCGATACTCGCTGACCACAATCTCTGCGATCGTGCGCATCTTCTGTAGGTGGTTATTTCATAACTTGATTGCCTTCATCATTGTCATATAAAAGTACATTGGACATCGCCACCGACGGACAGTCCACTTCGTCGCGCTCATCTTAGGCACATCTGCCGACGGCGTGCGCTCTCGATTAGTATCTTCACTCACATTACAACAGTACTTCGTTCTAATTAGAAGTGATTTGGTGTTTATTATTATTAACAGTGCAACGATATATATTTAATATTTGATTGTAGAAAAAAATGAAATAAACGATAATGGTGAGTGCTTAAAATTAAATTGAAGTAGACATACATTTTTGCTTATATTAGATATACAGATTTAATATTATACTATTAATTAAAATGTCAATTAATTGTTTACTATTTATCACTAATTATTTAATCGTTAATTAATTATCTTGATGTTAATATACTTCGACGACCTCAAGTAGACGTCGGCGTCGGGATCTACTTCAATTTACAAAAATATAAAAAAATGTCAAGGACACGCTTTGGCATGTGGCAAAGCATTGGCGTGACATTTATTTATAGATTACACTCGCGCCGCGACAGAAGAAGCAAAATGACATATCGCTTTCGTGATTAACGACGCGCGCGTCTTTTATTTCAATTTGAATTGATCATCTAATCTGTATTCTTACATAACGATCACTTGTTAATTTGTTTAATAACATTTAAAAATCGCTTTTTCTTTCAATATTTATTAAATATTAGGCAAATAAATCAATTTAAAATCGTTTAATGTTGCCAAAGAAGATAGAAATAAATCTTTGAACATAAAATTCAAATTTCCTGCTCAAGTTTGATTGTTTATTCTAATCTGTATATGATAATTGCCATCTTCTTACAAAGATTTGATGTTTCTTGCACGAATTTCCAGAAATTCATCATTACGCAATTGAAGAAACTTGTTTCCCAAGTATTTCCTTTAATTTACCAAGTGACAAATAAGGTTAGTTAACTAGACTTCTTGATTTCACTTTTCAATTTCAATTAGGTTCGACATCCTGATCACAAAAACAAGTGACAGTAACAATTCCTAATTCGTGCGGTTGTACAGCTGTCATTAATTTATTCGCTTTCTTATGTTTTTTTTCAATTCTAGTCACTTTCGATTACTCAGTAGTCGGTAGCTTCAGCAAGTCGTGACATGTTGAATGTTAATTGATTCGATCATCGGTAATCACATCACTCTTTATGTGCTGGCATGTTGAATTGATTCGATCATGTCAACGTAGAAAATGAATGTGTTTAGTTTTTGAATCGATTTTGTTTGAAATTGTGCATCGCGTGGGCCCGTCTACAGAAATGTACTAAAAATATTGAATCGAAGGTTTAGTGAAGGTGCAATTAGAAGACCTTTTTAGAATTTATGCTTTTATATTTATTTATAACTTATATTATTTCGTATTTATGTATTGTCAAACACGTGCTGCAGATGAATTGACTAATGTGGGATTCGCATTATTTGTGTTCATTGCAGAGATTGCCAAGTTTGTTACTTTGTCTCGGATTGGCGTGTCTCGTCGCTGCGAAAGAGACGCATGGACAAGTGATAGAAAAGCGTGCAGTCGGAAACGATGCGTTTCAAGGTTATGATTATCCCAGGCCTGTGATTCCGTTCGATACGAATGTGATATCTAACAATGTTTACGTGACGTCGAAGTCCACTACACGGCGCCCACCACCGCCAACCGAACCCCAAGGTTATCAATACCCGAAGCCGTCGAATCCGTTTGTATATACAAAACAACCACCAACTACGTCAAGGAGGCCTCCGCCGCCGCCTCCACCGTCAACTACTACTAGGAGACCACTACCGCCGCCTCCCGCTGCAACTACTACAAGAAGACCTCCGCCTCCGCCTCCACCACCTTCTCCGAAAAATGATGGATATTATTACCTGAAACCAAGTATCGTTTTTGAAGAAAAAATTTCTACAATTCCACCACCCCAACCTACAACCATAAAGAGGCCGCCACCAACTACTACAAAGAGACCTCCACTTCCTTCACCAATAAATGATGGATATCACTACTCAAAACCACGACCTACAACTACTAGAAAGCCGCCACCGCCTCCTCCGCCGCCAAGTACAACTAGAAGACCCCTATCTCCACCACCATCTTCAAAGAATAATGGATATCAGTATTTGGTTCCCAGAATTTCGTTTGAAGATAGACGACCGCCATCAACGCCTAAAGTGATCAATGAGTATTTGCCTCCAGTAACTACTACTAGAAAGCCGACAACTACAAGACCACCGACCACGACTAGACGGCCACCTCCTCCACCTCTACCGCCTACTGCTAAAATAGGTTATGACTATCCAAAGCCTGTACCTCGTTTAGAAGTTCGACCACCGACTACTTATATTCCACCACCAACTATCAGGACGCCCTCTCCGCTACAAACAACTACACGATTTCCTACGTATTTACCACCACTTGTTGTGACTACTACAACTAGGCGTCCTCCTTTACCTCCACCACCACCAACCACCACAAAAAGACCAAACAATGAATATTTGCCACCAAGCACTACAAGAGAACCACCATCTGCACCAACTACACTTAAAACATTTCCACCTCCGCCATTACTACCAGTAAATAAAGAGTATCTTCCTCCAACAAGTACAAAACCAATTCCACCACCTACTAGACGTCCCACTCGTCCACCGACGCCACCTTCTACAATACGTTATGTTCAAACTACTTCTGCACCAATTTACTTACCACCTAAAACTACTAGAAAACTACCACCACTACCAACTACAACAAAAATATTGCCTTCACCTTCACCACCACCAACTACAACAAGAAGACCAGTAATTTTGTATGAATATAAACCTCTTCCAGTTGTTGTACGAACAACATTAGCTCCTACTTATTTACCTCCCAAAACTACAACAAAGAGACCCACCCCACCTTCGACAAAACTACCTCCACCACCTACAACCACAAAAAGACCTCTACCACCACCTACAAACCCACCGCTGCCACCTACCACTACACAAAAATCTCCTCCTCCTCCACCAACTTCAACACCAAAACTTGGTTATGATTATCCAAAACCTTTGATTTCTTTTGAAGATAAACTCAAACCAGTTGTAAGGTTGCCTACTACTTCTGCTCCTGTATATTTACCACCTAGAACTACAACCACAACCGGAAGGCCTCTGCCACCTCCAACAAGACCACCTCCGCTACCTACTACAAGGAAACATGTGCTTTCAATCTCAAAAACACAACCCCCTAAATATTTACCACCAGTTATTGTAACAACAACAACTAGGCGTCCACCACCACCTCCTCCACCCTCAACTCCAAAAAGACTAACTAATGAATATTTACCACCTACCACAACAAGTAGGCCACCGCCACCACCGACCAGGCCACCACAACCATCAATAACAACAAAAAGACCTCCACCACCACCTCTCCCAACAACTCAACCTCCAAAATATTTACCACCAGCATCTTCAACAACATCTAGCCCTCCACCACCACCAACTACCAGAAGACTCAATAATGAATACCTGCCATCTAAACCAATAGCAGTTGTATCACCATACAAACCACAACCTCAACCAATTAACCCTGCTCCAGTGTACATTAAATCTACAACTACACTCTTACCTCGTCGAACGACACGTCCACCTCCACCACCGACAACAACGAGAAGACCTACCACCACAACATTCCTTCCCCGACCAACTACAGTCAAAGCCAAAACTAGAGGATACCTCTCACCGAAACAAGAAGGTTACTCTTATCCTAAGCCATCAATCATCTTTGAGTTTTAGGCATATATCAGAGATAGATCGTTTAGATCCTATAAAAACAAAAGTACCGTAAAACTTCCAAAACATTCGACCCTATTAAATGTATGTACATAAAGTACCTAATACACCTTTCTAAAACTATTATATAACAAGTCACCTGACCGAATTTACGGTAAAGGATTAAAAGATAACTTTTATATATATGATCAAGGAAAACAAAAGTACCGTAAAACTTCCACAACATTCGGCTCTATTAAATGTATGTATATAGAGTAACTAATAAATATTTCTAAAATTATTATGTAACAAGTCACCTGACCAAATTTACGCTAAAGGATTAAAAGATAACTTCTACATATATGATCTCGGTTTTTTAGTGTTGTATTATTATTTTTTTTGTATTAGTCGGTCGCTACTTGAATTGCTTTGAGTATGAGTTGAATGTCAACCAGCATGGAAATCCCCAAATCCAACATTGCTTTTCTGCCCAATTAGCGGTAAATAGTTGTAAATAATTCTTGTGTTTTTGACGTTGCATGCTGTTTATCTGACACAAACAACCTTATCTCACACAACGCATCTATATAGGTCTCGTGAACAAACCGCAGCTTCTTTCATATTTTTGAAATTCATTGTTAGAAGTAATCAACCTTAATACTTCAAAATTATTATCATAAGCTATGTTGCTTAGGGTTCTTGTTTTGGCATGTACGATTATAGGTAAGTGCAGTCACATCAAATGCAGCAAAACAGCATAATGGTACATGGTAATATTACAAAATTGTATTTATTTCTGGAAGTGGTTGCTCACGGTGCCAACAACCACGTCCCAGCTAATGCCTGTTCTGAAGATGAGTTTCTCCAGAAATGTGAGGATGGTAAAGAGGTAAAGTGCGAGTTTACTTGTGAAAATTTCCGCTTGCCCAACAAGCCACTCTGCGAATGCGAGCCGAAATGTGTCTGCAAACAAAAATATGTGCGTGACATTGACACGAACAAATGCATCTATCGCTTCCAATGCCCGGACACTTGGTGGCCGTGGACCGGATACCATTGATGGACATTTTAACGATGATACTCCGTGGAAATCTCAACTGTTTTACAATTCTGTCATTTTGACAATTTTTAGAATATTTTATTAAAGGGCTTATTAGAGGCTTTCAAAATAAAGAAAAATTTAGCAATTTATCAGAATACTCTTTCAATGAGTTACTTTTCTATGACAATTACTGAAATAAATCCACGATTAAATATCCATATGGAAAAATCTCTTAACATACTGTTTTATTCGGAGATAACAATTAACTGTAATTTGTCGCTAAATACTTCCCAGCTTTGGCTCTATTAAGGTTAATCTAATTTTTTTTGTTTTCTTCGTAGCAGTAGTCTTAGCAATTTACTTCATCTCCATCTTGTATATTGATTATGATCATTACACATTACACACGAAAACACAAAGACCCATAATGATCCATCCAGAACGACTAACTTAGGGTGTGTACGTTCATACTACGTCTTGTAGTTTACATAAAAATGTGTTTTTGTTTGTTTAAAGAAGCGCAATAAAACGATAAATCCTCGATGCTGAAAAGCTTTTATGATAACCTCATTTAATTCTCTCTGTCTATAAAAAGAAATGTTATAATTTTTTAGACTTTTTGAATTTTTGAAATGATACATTGCACTAAATTCCTGAAATGGAATCTCGCCTTCTTACGTTAGCTTCACGGTGTATCATTGCAAAACTTTCAGTCCTACAATAAATCAAGACTTCGTTTTTGTCATAAATACTGTCTTAGACGAATTTTATTGTTGATCAACAAGCAGTTTTACATTTATAGCGACGTTTCATTCTCCATTAAAATCTCTCCAATACTTAAACAAATCTATTTTTTATATATCCTGGGATTAAAAAGCAACTTTACGTAGAATTTGCACGATCTCCTAACTTATTAACAGACATTGATTACATTGACATTAATATAGAAACGTCAGTGATTTTTGGTAGACAGAAATATCTGAAGTATTATAAATATTTGAAAAACTGCCTACTGGAATAAACAACCAATTTCATTTTGATTAGCTATAAACGTATGCCGTTTTATCAATCGGTGGAAATCAGATTTCTTGTATTTAATAAATTTTACAAATGGACAAGAAAACACGCTGTAAATTTAAAATTAAAAAATTAAAACTTAACCAAAACGTATTAATTTTTAAAAAGTTTTAAAAAAATACGCAAGTTTTTGTCAAGATATTTAATTTTGGTTTCATAAACTACATTATATAGCAAATAACGTGCACAAATTTTATATTTGCCTAGAATTCAAAAATAATAACAAGATGATTTGATATTAGTATCTGGGAAACTATTTGCAGAGGTATTTTGCGTAAAATAAATTTTTTAACATACTTTTGAATATAATACTTGATCGTATATTTTCTATTGTAAAAAAATATGGCTATTATTTATTTTTATTATACGAATAAGAGATTTTAAGTAGAAGTTAAGACTTCAAGGTACTCGTTTGCAAAATATTTGTGCGATAATTATTTAAGTTTAAAGAATAAGTTTATAGCGCTATTTTTTTTATTTCATTCCTTTTCGTATCGTTTGAGGGAAATTATTATCAAATTATGTGTGGCGTTACTACTACGTTGTCATAAAAAATTAGAATTATCATTGTATCGTAATTTAAGTATGATTTTGTATTTTTTTTTAATATTTCAAATGTAATCTCAAGAGCACTGGTCTAAACCATTACATATTGCCAAACATTTACTCAATAACATCAGATTCTATTAATTTTTAAATTCGCTATGATCTGACTCTCCAGCTCTATATTCAGTTCATACAGTATATTTATAATTTTTTTTAATTTTATCAAATACTGGCTCAATATTATGTCTCTAAGTTTTTTTTTCAAAATTGTAGAAAGTTTCAACTTTCTATGCATTCGTGGTACCTGCGTTCAGTATCAAAATGTCTTTTCATATCCACTATCAAACCTCTGACTTTCTATCAATCCTATGAGGTCAGACATTTAACCAATAACGTTCTAATAAAGTATAGTATAATTTGACTGATTGCAAAATATGCTATGATGTCCCCAGTCAAATATTTAGATCATTTATTATGTTAAAGTTTGGTTCATTTATGTTTATTTGTCCGAGTCGCATGTCTGACTTCCTAATATACAAAACAGAACTAAGAAAAAGGTAAATGTATGCCAACCATTGGAATGTAAAGACCCCTTAATTCTGTCATTTATCATTTAACCTGACTGGTGCATATTTTTCGGTTGACGACATAAGTAGCGCCCTTAGACTGCTCACTCGCATTCTGTAATCTCACCTCCCCCCCCCTCCCCCCGCGAAACGATGAGACGTCGGGGCAACTTCTTGGAATTTTGTTCACCTTTTATGCCAATTCGACGTCACAACGTCCAGCAATGGTGTAATACAATTTTTGCGTTCGGGTCTATTTATCCGCATGTAGAAACAATGGCAACAAATTGTTTTAAAGAACAATAATTTAACATTTGTCAAAACACCTTAGTAGACTCACTAACATTAAGATATTCATGTCAATTCTATTGTACTATCCAACTGATGCGTGTCTGTTACCAGGTCTGGCCGTATAACATATTCCGAAAAAAATACCGGAAAGCCCCCAATTATACGTTTTTAAATGAGTGTTTTTAATGGTAGCGGGTATAAGCTTAAACAAATAACTTCGGTTTGTCAGTCGCTCAGACTTATCACGATTATCGTAACGTGGGTGACCTCATTAATACTCCCTTTTATTTTAAGCAAAGTTATCCACGTTCCGATATTCATGTCATTGTCATCATAGTAACCGATGCGTATGTGTCAATACCATCATATTTAACCATCTGACATACTTGTAAAAAAGACATTTGCAAAGTCGTTTTTATTGTAGCGTGTGAAACCTGAACAAATCACATTTGTTTGTCATTCCATTAAACGTGTCATAATTATCTATTTGATTTTTAGGGTAGTTTTTTAAATACCAATTCAATGTTATGTTCATTTCTTGCCTTCAGTTTTTTAACACGGTAGATATTATTTACTTTTTATTCGTGATACTTGTACTAGGTATAAGAACAGTGGTAGATGAAGTTAAAAATCTGCGTGTTTTTTATAACAAAAGTACAATTTCTAAATATTGTTGTAATAATAAAGAATTTTAAAAATAAACCGTAGAGCCAACACTCAGTTCATTATCATGATTATCTCCTCTTTAATCCAGCAACACAACAACAAAAATGTCCACAATTTCATTGGTCACAACAATGACAAAGAAGAAGCGCACAACGATTATTTTAATGTTAAATGTTAGTCACGTAACCAGTTATTAGCCGAGTGTATCTTTTTAATCAACTCGCTTGAGGTAATTTTGGGTCGACCCAAAACTACTGCAATGCGTCAAGACTTATTGCTAATAACTTTTAGTTCTCCAGAAGCATGTGTTCCATACGGTATGGCCCCCAACCTCGTAAAGACCTAAATACTTGGAGATACTATCAAAAGCACTTTAACGTTCAAGCACTTGAGGCTTCACCTGCCCAAGAATTTCCACTTTCGACATGCTATAACAAATATGTCAAACCACCACAATATACAAAGTACAAAGATTCATGTAAATATTTTGTTGAATAAATTAATTATCTACATGTTCCAGAAAGTTTACTCCAGCGTTCTCGCTGACGCCTAAGAAGAAATATCAGAAAGTGAAAACATTTTTCAAACATGTTTTAGAGGGTTTAGACTATTATTGTGATACTAGCACTCTTCATGGTTTGAAATATGTCGGAGAGAATAGATACAGCACAGCCGAACGGTTAGTTCAAAATGTTGTTTTAAATTTATTTTCTCGTTATTTTACTCCGTTTAATCGTTGCAGGGGATTTTGGCTGGTTTCTTTTATCGTAGCCGTTTGCTTTGCATTTTACTTCATCACCTTGCTTTTCCTAGACTACAACAACAGTCCTGTCATAGTGGGCTTTGATCCGCAAATGATGGACGTTCATAGGATTCCCTTTCCAGCAATTACAATATGTAATACAAATGTTGCATTAAAAAACCGCGCTGAAAATCTGAAAATGAGAGGGTTTGTACATTTTCCGCATTTTAGCATCCAAGAGTGAGCTTTCTGTTCTTGTTTAGATCTGTCGCAGAAAAAATGATTTTGGATGAATTGTGCAATATCAATAATTCAGATTCAATAAGGCCGACAAACATTACATACCAAACTGTGGAAACTGTCATCCGGAACGTCACACAACTGTGTACTGAAATGATGATTGGTTGCCAATGGCAAGGAAAGGATTATATATGTTCTAATTTGTTTAACTCAGTCTTGACGGATGATGGTTATTGCTGTAGTTTTAATAAACTTCCCCCGACGTTCAGCCAGAAATTTAATGTGTATGTTACATGTGAAAATACCTAATAAGCAAATTGAAATCCGCTTGTTTTGTTTTTAAGATCACATACGTTTTTATCGTACCCTGACAAAATCGTAAATTGGACGCCTGAAAGTGGTTATCCTAGTGACGCCCATCCTGATGCCTACCCCTACAGAGCATACGGTCGAGGCATACATCAAGGCCTTACACTAGTTCTTGACAACGCCCTAGATGACTATTATTGTTCAACAACTAACAGTTTTGGGTTTAAGGTAATATTTCACACTCCAAGAGAATCGCCCAAGATTGCCGAAATGGGTTTTCTGATACTACCCGGGATGGAGACTCGAATAGCAATAGGCGTAGAAATCGAAGAAGGTGATCAGTCAATCACAGGAATTGATTACCGCAAACGCAAATGCTTTTTTTCGAATGAAAGATTTCTAAAGTTTTTCAAGCTGTATTCTGCCAGAAATTGTTTATTAGAATGCGAAGCTAATTACACTCAGAATAAATGCGGTTGTACGCCATACTATTTGCCAAGAGAACCCACAACGAAGGTTTGTGATAAGTCGGAGGAAGAATGCTTAAATCAAGCAAAATGTGCGTTTTGCTTTAAGTTTATTAATGAGATCATATTATAACGCCAGTATGTTTTTTAGTTGTAATCGAACGTTATGGAGAAGATAGGTGATTGGTGTTAAAGCTTTCATAAATTGGTGGTAAATTTTAATTTCATGATTTTGTGATTTTAGGGCAGCATGCGAATGTTTACCAGGATGTACTCAGTTTGATTACAATCCAGCAATTCAGTCTAAAGCAAAACTGATGAATTTAAATAACATAACTTATCATCAGTATCTTGGGAATTATTCTCAGGAATATTTTGCGTAGGTTTTAAACTTTATGCCTAGAGTAGTAATTGATAATTATGGATGTAATTAATGTTATCATTTTATTTTCAGAAAAAATGTTGCAATAGTTCACTTTTTTTACAACGTAGACCGATTTCAGGTTCAAGTGAAAACTTCTATGTATTCATTCTCGCAATTCCTCTGTAATATTATTGAATTATATTTTACCACAGTGCGCAAAATTAATTTATGAATTTATGTTTTAGCAAACACTGGAGGTTTATTAGGTTTATTCATGGGCTTTAGCTTTTTGAGCGTAGTGGAAATTGTATTTTTCCTATTAATTCGTGGACCATGTGTTTGGTGTCAAAAAAGAATTACCAAGAACACTCCTCAAATTTCCATAAATCATACAAATTAATAGCGTTGCAACATAACAAATGAACCACTACCTGGTGGTATATATATATATATATA
>JAODGE020018946.1:0-10720 GCA_027574965.2 Ecitophya simulans
TATATGTATATATATATATGTATATATATATATATATATATATATATATAATTTATTAAATTGATGACGTATCAAAATTTTGGTAAAAGCAGATTTAAATTTGATTCTTGTTTATTCCTAATAACTGTAAGAATACAAAAAAACATTTTCCATAATACTTAATTAATTGTTGCTGATAAGAAACAAAAAAATTTCCAAAATTAATTTCGATAAAATTTTCACAATTTCACAAAAGTAAATTTAAAAATATTCAAACGTTTTTTTAACTGATTTTATTATCTGTTTTTCTACACCTGACTATTTCAAGCACAAATAACCACGTTTCAAAACAAACAACTCATTGTTAAAAACTGCGTCAAAAAGTAGAAAAAAAATACTATATTTTATGGATGTTAATAGATGGTTTTACTAAGTCATCTGTTCTCGGCATTTAATATGTATGACTTGTTGTCTATGCATTTTTTATGCGTGTGATTTATTAATATTTATTGGTAAATCCTTACAACTATACAATAACAATGATTATTATTTGTATATCCATGCCTATTTTGGAATTTGTTTTTAGGTGTTTTATTCACTTCAGTTCCTAATTCCTTTTCCTACAGCGTTTTCTAATGCTTGCATATTTGAGATTGTTTTGACTTAATTATACAAATTTTAAGTGACTTAAGAAAAACTGTTTTATTAAAATTTTATTAAAATTTAAAAAAAACTAAACTGTAAACTTTTTTGTAACGCACATTTGCAATTCAAAATTTGCTTGACAAGTGCATTAATTTGACTTTGGAAACTACGCTCAAATTGTATCGCGGCAAAAATGTAAATTTATCAACAATATAACTAAAAACAAACGTACAAATTACATGTTTATAGACTATTTAATTAGATTTAAAATGATTTACTGTTTAATATTCTACAATAACTAGAAACAGAATTTAAGAAAAATACTTTAAGGCGTTATTCCATTTGTACTGTGTGGTGCTTTAAGTGAGGATAATGACGTTAAATACGTGTGCAGCTCATACGCATGCGCAACTAATTTAACCTTTTCTCTCAATTATTTTCTGTCATATTTATTTTACATTATCATATTATTTTGGAGCAACATTTTATGATTATTTAAAAATATTTTAAATTAATTAAATTTATTGTTCAATGTATTGACAATTTAATTATACGCAAAACCATTGTAATAGGTTTAATGAGTGCTGCGTCAAAGAATAAAAGGCACGGCTGACACTTTGGAGACGCTTTTCCGCTTTCTATCTAAAAATGGGAAAGTGACAAATTTAAAGTGCACTTAAAATAATTGAATTATTCAACTTTGTGTAGTGCTTGTAATAGTCGCGCTTCTCCTGTGGTGCCCTTGGGCATTAACCTTCGGCAATACGCAATTATCTTCGCGCGTACTTTACTTTTAAAATACCGGCAATTTTACCAAACTTATTTTTTAAAAGAACAGACAGTAAATGAAAATTAGTCCACGCTGTGGATTACGAATTCGGGAGAAAAACTTGCGGCTAACAGTGGACAATACATTCGATTTTTGTTTTACGCGTTTTTTTTTATTGCGTTTTCATTTCAATGTTCTGGTTTTGTGTGCGCAGACGCTTTTTTTATTGTCCTTGCGTGAGCGGCGCAGTATGTCGTCCACTCTTGTCGCCGTACAGGCTTATGAACGTTTCGTTGCACGCGAGATTTGTTGGCCAATAAATATAATCCGCTGTCAAGCTAAACAATGTAAAAGAGAGAAAAAAGTAACAAAAAAAACAAAAAACAAACCAAACTTACTTCCTCTCACTCAATAAAACTACCCACCACTCATAACGATTTTAAAATTTGTATTAAAATTACGTATCAGTTATATTGCATAGCAGACAGGCTAGATGCAAAGGCGCCGGGAAAACCCGGCAAAGTTAATGCCGAGTACATAAAACAATGTAGCTCCGCCAAGCGAAAAGACAAAGGATTGCAAAACGGATAGATGCTTGAGTATAAAATGGTGCAACTATCCGCGTAGACAATTTATCACGTTGAGGGACGCCCTATAAAAACTCAATTTACCCGATTGTTCTTAGTGTTGCGGTGCGGCTTTTTTTGTTTAAGAAAGTAAACAATGCAATATGTTTAAAAACAAAATAATGCAGCATGCAAAATTGGTTGTAGAAAATTATATTAATATTAAGTAAAATTTCTTCTCAACATTCTCAAAAAACCTGTTTTGTTTAAATAACAATTATTTTCTACAATTACGAGTTTGATTGTAAAAAAAATGGTAGTAATATAAATTCCTTTTTTGAGAAATGTTGTGCTCTTTATGTGCGGAATGTATGTAATGTGTGTATGTAATTGATAGCCATAACTAGATATAGAATTAAATTAAAATTTTTTGTATAAATATTTTTAACAATTGTTACACTGCATAATGCAAATATTAAACATATAAATTATATTTAAAATGATTTGTACATTAAATTGGTTTGAAAAATATCAATTGATATCGAGTGCATTACGCTAAAATATGTATCAAGCAACTAAAATTAACTCAAACGTCAATAAAAAATTATTATTTGAAAATGATAGTCACAATTAAAATACTTTTTTTGTAATAGTGCATACTGTTATAATAATAATAAGTATGTTTTTAAAATTCTAATATTCGTAAATAAACAGGACATAACCTGATTTAAACTATTTCATGCTTTTGAAATGTATTGTATATTCAAATTGTTTATACTTTTATAACTAATGACAATAAATCTATAAAAATTGTCAAACTGAAGCTTAATAAATTTTTATATAACCATTAACCATGTTTATACTGAGCAGTACAAAAATAAAACACAAACATGCATAATGTCCGAAACTAATTCTTATCAAATTTTGACCAAATGGTCATTTATAACATATAAATCAAAAATCAATGTATCATTTTATGACCAATAACAATATTACTATATTTATATAAAAGTGCATTTGATAGGCACGGAAAACAACAGTTATGCTGAGGCAATCAGGCTGAAATATGCGTCGCGTTACAAAAATTTAAATTTATTGACAATCAAACAAGAAAGCTCAACCGGTGCGCGCACGCAATCAATTTATGATAGGCCGTTCCCGTTTTTACCTATTGTTTGCGCAAAATCGGTCGAAATTAATGTTAAACGCGCTCTTGCCGGGCGCCTCCCCATCATACACATCCAAGCACCATACAACCAAAAACAAAACAGAACGTAAAAACAATGAAATAATTTATGTCACACCAACATTCGCAGCACACAAAATTCATAACCACAATTACTAACAAAAACTTATGAATTTTCTATCAATCGCAAAAAAACTCGTAGAAAAATTTACAAATTGCATTTCGAACAGATTAATAGAGTGAAACACATATATTTGAAGTCAAATAATTACAAAAGGTATTTACCAATTGTAGTAATGACTGTGAGTGAATAGAGAAAAGCTCCGGGAAAGCTCCATTGTTTCGAGTAGTCGTCGTCGTCGTCGTTACCATCATAACCATTTCTAAATCACAGAAAATACCTTCCAAACATTATGTTCACATTTGCCGTTAAATGGCGCCACATGCCTGATTAGGTCGACGGCGTTGTACTGATATTCCAACAAGATGGCCGACGCATTCGTCCGCCATACGTCTTCGCGAAATATATTTGTGACGAGCGTCAAATTCCAAAACATTTCCGCCGCTTCCTCGCGAGCCTTTACCATTGACAGACTGTCGTCTTTTTTGGCTTTTCCTTCAATCTCCATGAAAATGAAAGCTCCCGCTATAGCATAACCGACCTACGGATAAACGCCGCGTCAGAAACAATGTTCGTTGCGTCAGTAGACGACACCACCAACCACTAGTCCGATGATACCGACGTTGGAAAACATAAACGCGACAAAATTACGTATGCAGTCCTTGATCCTCGTGCCCAGGGGTTTCTCGGCGCGGCGGCGGCGGCGAAACGAGCGCGTTCGCTCCATCTCCGTGCGCGCCTTTAGGTCTTGCGCGCTTTGGCCACGCCCACCGTCGACTTTTTCTTGATCGAAGACTTTTTTCCAAAATTGTAGCGATAGCGACGGAGCTTTCTCGGCATCGCTTTCCGATTTTACTCACGAGATTGACTATCTAATAATATTAAAACCTGAAATTGGTAAACACTTTTTAGTAACAGCAACAGAAAATTAATAAATAAACATTAAAAATAGTCGAAAAAACTATTTTAGAAAATGTTTCCGTGAAACATAAACAAAATTTAAGTTGGATTCATCGAAAGCTCCGGCGGGCCATATTTGAATGATGCTCGCCTATCACGTGTTGCAAACCGGGGCAAATTACTTGCATTCGCAATTTGCAGAGAAATATCAAAGAAATTGTTGCAAATTTACTCAAACTTTGTTTGCCAATATTTGCTACCTCAAAAAAGTTTTAGAGGCAAATTGAATAAAATTGAAAATTTTATGGGCGGATTCTGTTCGCGAATTGTTGCGCTTTATTTTCTGCGCTAAATTTGTTTAAAGATATATTCAATTTAATCAAAACCGTCCGGACTCGACGATTACATGCCGCGTTTAATTAAGTCGTTCTTTCATTAATGTGGGACGTGCGCGAAATAAAACTGACGTATTTTGCCTTCATCATTTTTACTGCCAATGGAGCTTTTTGCATTTTATTTAGTGCAAAAAACCTTTGGGCAACCTAAAAACAGTTCGTTGAAGTTATATTTTATAAATGAACGCCAATTTGTGAATTCGCATTCAAAACATTCTCGCAAGCTTTTGAGCTTATGAGCTTAAAAGCTCAAAAGCGCTAGTGTACTTTAATGCCACTATTAAAGTAGTAAAAAAAATAAATAAAAAACTGGTTAGAAAAAAATAGTAATTGTTAAAAGCTCAAAGCTCTGTAGCGCACACAAAGGTGCTCGAGAACAATTGGGCCCGCAAATGTCTCCGGAAAATTAAATGAACCGTGAGTGTGTGTTTCTGTCAAAGACAACTCGCGAAATAGCTCGAAACTAATTAACAGCGTGGAAGTTTCACTTAAAATAGATTTAACTCAATTCGACATTAACTAAAACGCGCCGCGAAGCTTTGATGATAACAAACGAGTTCTTTTGGCATGCGGCTTAAACCTCGCACCCCGCCGACTTTGCAGTCGAACAAATGTACGCCGAGTGGAAAGTTGCAAAGCTTTGAGCTTTCCGGCGTTTCGCCGATGCTGCCTGCACTCTGCTGACGTCGCTGGCAACTTTCCTCTCTACTTTTCTAAACATCGGCGAACTTTGCCGGGCGGCGATCGTTTGTCTTTGTAACGCGACGCTATTGTGTGTTGAGATAGCTAAAGTGTCGATCGCAACAATTTTGCAATTGCATTGTGTTTTTTTTCTTTGCGCAATTAGGCAAAACCGCAGCTTGCTTTCCGGTTGTGTCGTAAAGCTGACAATGAGCTCTTACAGGAAAGTGGAAATTTATTTATCGTATGAATCGTGTAATGTTGTAGAAAATATCCTGTATTTGTGCTTGTTATATACGTAAAAGTAAGAAATTTGGTTTTCGGTAATATTCTCTCTGAAATAATTAATAAAATATTAAATTTAATATGTTCATTTGTAACTTTTGTAAATATTTAATATTTTATAAAATTATACATACATATTTTAAAGAAACTTGTTTCTTATACAACGTTTAAGCTGTTTAAATTGCTTAATACATTAATAAATAAGTAATGGTCAAAATTTAAAAAATATATGAGAAACTGATCATTCAGTGCAATGTTTAACATAACACTCTTTATTTTTTATATTAAATATTATTAAATTTTAACGTATTTCAAAACTTATTTCCAATTATACTCCGTTTTAATTGTTAAATTATGTTTCTAAATTTTTGCAACAGTTACAAAATTATTAATTATTAAATTCACATTAGTGTGAGTTAAACCAATAAACTTTTTTAGTATGTGAAATGTTTAATAACACACCTATTTTATGTTATATTGTGTACACTTATTTTAAATAAAATTATTCAATGCTTTTTAGAAAATTTAATATATTATAATAAGTAATTAATTACAAAAGTCAGAAGAGGAAATTAAAACTGACCAAAATTTGCAATGTTTTACAGAACACTATGAATTTTCTATATAATAAAATTAATTATTTTAACTTTTTTGTGACTTATTTTTAAGTGTGCTCTGTAACATTTGTTCTGTCGGATTTTTAAATATCCGCAATTATTGAAAAGTTATTAACTATCTGATTTATGTTAATAAAAATTAATCCAATAAAGACCGTACGTAAAAAATTGTTTATTAAACGTATTGACGTATAATTAATTACAATTATTTAAAAAATATATTTATTTAATGATGTTTAAGTTTCTAATGTAGTTTATTATTATAAGTATTTTATTATCAAAGCCAAAGACAAAATATGTAATCTGCTACACAACACTGGGTATCTTTTATTTAATATAATATTTTATTTTAAATTATTTTATGACAAATTATTAATTCCATTATGTGTCATTGGTTAATTAAATTTTTAAAAATTTACAATTGAAAAATGAATAATTATCAGAATTGAATGAAATGCATCAATCAACTTGCTTAGTATATAAAATTTGTAATAAAACACTCAGTATCTTTAAAACAATAAATTATATATACGTAAAATTTGGCAACTTGGAAAAAATACAACACTAACTCAACTAAACTAACTAAAATATGCATGGTTTTACATAACATTCTGTATTTTCTGGAATATTCTAATATTATTTTGATATATATAAAAAATAACACTGCAACAGTTGAGATACTTTCTCAACTAATTACTAAAATCAAATTATTTAAAGTATACAAATTTAGCTAATATTTGCAAAGTTTTTAAAAACCCTGTATGTTTTAAAATAAATTATTTTGTAGATACTGTAATGCTTCTTTTTTTTTCTTGTCTAGAATTTAACATCTAATATTTAGCATCTAATATTTTCTAAACAAAATTATTTATATATAAAAGTTAAAAAAATGTAATTTAAAAAATTGTCTATAATATATCCTAGATTTTTAAAATATCTTTATCACTTTGAATGTCATTACTACTATAAAAAAACCTCTGTATCTCTTAAATCAGCAGAAACTGTCTACCAAAATTTGTCACACCTATAGCTAATAAAATTATCCACATGATAACGTTTATCTTTTAAAACTGTCTTAATTAAGTTATTCACCACTGGAATGCTCAAATAAAATCTTGTTTTTAACAATTTTGTAACTTTGTAACTAACCTTAACTAAACGTTGCTAATCCAAGCATTTTTGACACCATGGGGCATGTCCAATTTAACGCACACGGCAGGAAAAGTGCTTCCTGTTTGCGTCGACATTCCCGACTTGAGTCGCTTCGCTTAGCGCTCGCAGCAACCGTACGTGGCAAGAAAACTATTGACGCGAATTATGACTGAGCACAGAGGGATCAACTCACTTCATTCGCGCTCCGACTTAAGGCAGTTAATTAGCGCGTACATTTAACACGAGCCGCGCGCACCGACGTTATTTCAGGACGGCGGCGAGCCGGCCGCCTGTTCGATGACGTCACAGCCGACGGACGCGGCGGCAAAATTAACTTCGAGGACGTCAGCGACGACGCAATGACGTCTTAAGTTACACGACGACTCAGCTCACTTAACTCACACTTTTCGTAAACATTAACGCACAGTAATATCTTTGCGCATTTTTGGATTTACAGCGCAACCAAACTCGAGTTGAGTAAAGCTCTTAAGTCAAGTTCCGGCGACTTAGAATGAAAGTGACTTAAAGGAAGTGAAAGAATGTGTTTTCTACGTCGGATGTGGGGAAAAGGGATCTATGTGGCGATGCTGAAGAGCCGTTGAGCTTTGGAGCTTTCGGCAAGAAACTAAGGTTATAACGTAGCGGCGCGTACGGCAAAACTGATTTTTCATTCTCTATCGCCGCGCGTTTTGTTGAAGGCGACCGTAGCGGCGCGCGGGCATTTAATTTTAGCTCTCTAGGATTTACTTCGAGAAGCGGCGAAAGCTCTGAAAGCCGGCCGCGTTCCGTTGGAGGTTTTGTAGTGTGTAGTTTGGCAATAGACGGAATTATGATACAATTAGAGGTAATATGCTTATCTTAATGCTCGATTAATTTTAATTAGTTATATTTTCAGCTTTTTTTCGGATGCACTGTGCCGGAGAATATTTATTTGGCAATTAAATTATTACTTATTTTAACAAACTGTAACATCTTATGTGCCCAAATTTTTAAAAATACTCAAAAACTTTTAAGATTAGATGACAAATTAATCATTGTTGGGTATGTTTTATTATGTTGTTAAAATATATTCTTGAGGTTGAGACATAATTTAGCAGATTTGTTTTTAAACTTGTAAACTTTCTATAAGTTTAGAATCATTAAAAACTTGATAGATATGTTGATATGTTGATAAATTGTTGTAATTATTTCTTAAGGTTGAAAATAATTTTGCAAGATTGTATTTAAACTTTTAAACTTTCTGCATGTTATTTACCTTTAAAGACAAACTTACATATGTAATTCAAGTATTAAACAATTAAATTGACTGTAAATCACAGTGAGGTTTGTTTTTGTTCTATAATTATTTTACTTGTAATCAATTGTTAATTTATTTTTTGCTCTGTTTTGGAAAAGCTTTGATAACATAAAATGTTAAATTATTATTTAATAAAAATATTTTAAGTAATAAAAAATTAAATATTTTTCTTAATTATGTTATAGTTTTTAAGATATTTACAATAATTTGGTTGTAATTAATTCATAAATTTATTAGAAATGTTCCAATAATTATTATGATTATCATCTTGTAACCTTTAAACCATTTGCAACAAATTAACTTAGTTCTGCAAAATTATAAATAATTACATTTTCTGAATAGTTTAGAATAGTTTTCTGAATTGTTATTTAAATATTTATACTCAAATGTATGAGAGTAATCAACAAAACTCAACAATCAATCCACAAAAAATCTGAAATTGTTATAATCCTATAAAAAATTACTTCAATTTTTATTATTTTTTTAACTTTTAACTTAGATCTTAAGGTTTTTGATGATTGATTCAAAAACGTAACAAACTTAATCAATATAGAACTACCCGAGATATAATTGCTATTTTTTAGTAATGTTTTTCAGCACGGTTTAAAAAAGTTAATGAAATTTGTGTTCCATGCAAAATATATAACAATTTTCCTACTTGTAACAAATGATCATTTATCTATAATTGTTCATGTTTTTATAATTTATATTATAAATGTAAATAAAAATTACAGGATACAATAAGAATTACAAGAATTACACTACAATAAAAACAAGATATTTTAATATTAAAGTGAATATGAATAAAGTTTTTATATTATTGTGCTCTGTATACAAGATAATTTTGCAACCCGCCAAACATAATAAAGACAAATATACTCAATTATTAACATCTATAAAATTAAAGACAAAATTTTGTTTGACTGTAATATTTTAATCAATTTTTTACAGCAAATTTTTGACGCAATAGCACAATATTCATGGTAAGAGGGACTCACTTAAACAAATTCAGCAACCTGTAAAAACAATTCAATCACCTCAACTCTCTTTTTCGTCTTCTTGGAAGAGTATTAATATTTAAGTATTTTTTAAAGAAATAGCAATATGTTTTAAATATTTAATATGTTGTATTGCAATTAATTAATAAACATCACCACTAAAAATGTTTATTAAAAATGTAATATTGTTGTGATTAGTTGACAGATTTTTTTTAAATTAATTTTTTTTAAATTTATGCCGTAATTAATTTGGAGATTAAACACAGGTCTATATTTTTCAATAGTGAAATTAATTAATAAATATCGCCACTTAAAATATTTGATTAAAAAAGGGTATATTTTAGTGAACAACCGGTATATATAAAGCTAATTAACAAAATTTATTGTAAATTTAATTTTAAATTGAAAATTACATTTTCTTCTTGATGCTCTCATAAGATTTAATTTATGTTATAAACTTATTTCGTAAACAAATCACGCACAAGTCCAAAACTGATTATTTTGAAAGAAAAGCGCATTTGGGGAAATAAGAGAAGCTTAATGGAGTTAAAATGGTAAAATAATGCATTTCGTATAATTCCCACGTAAATCAATCGACAATTCGATGCGCTCGCTTCGCGTCCAATCGCAAAAAGCTCTCGAGACGTTTTATTGGTGCGAACGCGCGCGAAAATACCTCTCGTCAAAATATTTGCGTAAGTGCAGAGTTTAAATATAAATTAAACACAAATGAAGTAAATGAAGCAATAAACGATGGTAGATTAGTGCCGAGCCGTGCGGGCGCCCAAAAATACGCGCGCACCCGCTTAACAAGAGCTGTTTATTTGCGCGCGCACCGCAAACACAATGGCGGCGCCCATCGGATTAATTTGCGTCGTCCTGCTTGCGGACGCAATTGCGACATATCAAAAGAGCAACACAGATGACGGATGACAGAGCGTTCCGACAATGTCAGCAAATTGCGAAAAAGGTGCGCGATCGCGTGACAACAAGGATCGGTCGAAGGATGCGGCGATACCAGCGGCGAACTAAAGTATGATGTCCTGTCGTCTGACAGCAGACTAATAAGTCTAGACCTATTCTTGTTCAAAACGATCTTATTATATATATATATATATATATATATATA
>JAODGE020018953.1:0-89314 GCA_027574965.2 Ecitophya simulans
GTGCCTTGCGATTAGTGACGTCGAACTGCTTGAACAGAGTGATGCGGCGCTGCTTCTCCTCAGGAGTCTTCTTGCGGGGGAGGAGGTCACGGATGCGCTGCCAGGCCACCCTGCGCTCGCTGGCGTTCTTAGCAGTTGCGTACTTGTTGGATGGCATAGTGCGGGGGGCGGCGTTATTATATCACGAGGCTATTGTAAGCGGTGAGTGAGTGGCACGCACGTTTGATCTACCAGATATAACGAGGAGGAAAAAAAAATTCGCGAAAAAAAATACAGATACGGGAGGGAGACGTACGGCGAGGCTGCGTCGATGTTATGTGACTTAGGAACCTGAGAAAAAAATGGAGATTACTGTCGTAGTGTGGGAGGTGATGGGGAGGAGGGAGAGATGTGTGGGCAAAGCGTGGCGCAGTCACGGGCAGTAGCTGGCGGAGTGCCACCCCCCCTTCTCACCACCATTGCATCGTGTGGCCGAGGAGGAGAAGGAGGGGGGGGGTGGCAGCAGTGTGAAGGCCGAGTGGCAGTGCCGGCCCATGCGGCGGTGGCTGAGGTGTGTCACAGCGAAGGGTGAGAGAGATACATCCTCCTGGTTGCGAGAGTCCACTCCAGACGATAAATAAATAATATAAGATTAACCATAATTACAACACGAAACAATATGTAACGCAAGTACTGCGAGTCGTGCGAACGGAGACAGAGGCTTTTGCTTTGACGATCAACGGGTACATACACTGATTACTGGAGAGGGACATATTGTATATGGCTGTGAGCGGTAAAGTTCATGCACACACTCATACACAGACCTTCGCGCATATGCACACTGAAAAAAAAGTATGTATGTATATATATATATATATATATATATATGTGCGTTAAATAGTAATCAGTACGAAGTGCCCACACGTGGTGAGTGCAGTGGAGGGGGGCTGCACTTTCCTTGACTTCTACTGCCCTGACTGGAATGCGACCACATAGAGCGTGTGGGAGGGGGGAGGAGGAAACACAATTTTGAAACAGGAGTGCGTCACACCCTAGTAGCACTTCCTATTGGTTACTACTATGATCAGATCGAAACATGTAGTTTGGACCGCAACACACATACATATATGTAAAGGTATGACGTGGAAAATAATAACCACAATAGTAATAGTAAACGTTATGAGCAGCTCTTTCTCAACACACACACACCACCGCCAAGTAGTGATCATAGAGATTGTGGTAACTCATAATAATTAAAAATAATAGCACACCGATACAATAGTAATAAGACCTTATTTGATTCTACGAGAGACTCCCTCAAAGCTGCACCCTCAGTACCAGTAGCCACACTGTAGGAACGCTGTGTACGTGCGTGGGAGGGGTTAAACACCTCCTGGAGACCTTCATGATTCAGAGAAAGATAATATTACCGACCCTTACAACTTATCCTGGGCGTCAGTCTATAGATTCTCAAGAGCATTCCTAGCGATATCGATGCAATCATTCACATTCTTGCGGAGCTGTTCCTCATCGGCCCTCCGGGCCGCCTCGCGCTCTTCTTTAGCCTTCTGAGCCGCCTCCTTGCGCTCATCAAGAGCCTTGGTCACCTTGTCCTTCTTGTCCTGAAGGTTCTGACGGAATTCCTCCTGCTGAGCGGCCTTGCGGGCATCGTTCTCCTCCTCAATCTTGCGTGCCGCCTCGCGCTCCTCCTCGGCCTTTCGGGCAGCCTCCCTCCTCGCCTCTAGTGCTTTCGTGGCCCTCTCCTTTTCTCCCTGAGCGGCCTGCGAGAGTCTCTCTTTCTCGCTCGTGAGAACACTGGAGATCTTGGCCGTCTCCTCCTTGAGAAACTTGCCAAACATTGCGGTGATGTGATAGTGACGCGAATGCACAAGTGTGATCCATGAGCGAGAAAGATGGAGGCAATGGGAGTTCGAATTTACATGTAGTGAAACAACCTCGTTTCCCGCCCTCCCTTCTTTTTTATAGAGAGCGAGCAATTCATGGCTGTCTTTGATATCAGTACCATTGTGCGGCTGTGCTTCGGGACTGGTCAGTGATGATAGATGGGTTAACCTTCCATCCACAGTTTCGGCTACCGCTTATGCGGTACGAATTATGGATGACGCAGTTTCATAGAAAAATGTGTGTACAGCTGCGAGATACCATCTACAGACACCACCGTTAAAAAAAAAAAGACAGTGACAGCGTCAGTATATATACATGTATATCGACAATAGCTTCTACAGCAGACAGTGGAGCGAGGGGAAGGACGGAGAGCGAAAAAAACAATATGCCACACAGGCAAAACACACCTAAGCTCTTACGCACGCTCGCTACTGATCTGCGTGATAACCACTGGTCGAAAAGCAGGCAGTCCTCCCACCCACCTCTCCTTAGACAGCCCCTTTCTTTCGGGAGAACAGCACTGCAGTGGATCACATGCACACACAACAGGAGGCCGACTTCTTCTTTTCTCTTTTACTGGTCTTATCTCCCTTGTCTCTCCCCTTATCACTGACTGGATCCTTGTCAGTGGCTGGGATGTGCTCACTAGCTGGGATCTTGTCTCCTTCTTCGGGCAGTGATGGGAGACCCTCCTCTGTGCCTGGGATCGTCACCATGAGTGACCCTGCCGATATTTCCTCGTAGACGTAATGCTTCTCTGTGAGGAGTGCCACTGTGGCACCCATGAGTTTCTGTGTCCCTGGCGCGGAGTGGTGACCAGCGCCGGGGATCACCTCTAGGCCCGTGGTGACCCCAGTCGGCTTAGCCTCCAGCAGAGCGATGCGGGCCCTCAAGAGGGCCATCGCCTCTTCCTCACGCAGCCCATGCATGTCCAGGTAGCCCTCACCGTGCCCCTTCGCCTCGTTATTATAGTGCGCGATCTCCTGCGCCGCCAGTGCATGCTTGGTCGCCATCTCCTCCCCAGTGCTCTTTGCCTTTGCCACTAAAGCGTTGGCGCCGGCGTGGTCTCCAGCATTGCGCTTGACGGTGGCCTCGTCGTACAGATTGCTGCGCTTATCGCCGAGAGCATTAGCCTCCTTCCGCAGCTGTGCCCCCACAGGACCCTCGTAGTCGGGGTTCTCTTGGTTGCCGATTATACTGCGCACTTCTGCCTCAGCGGCCCGCACAGCGGCCTCATTATCGGCGGTGATCCGCACCTGTGGGCCGTCAATGATCTCCACTTTCGCCCCTGTGGTCTCTTGGATACTCTTGATCGTCGAGCCGCCCTTGCCGATGACGTGCCCCACCTGGACGCCTGTAATGGCGATGCAGCTCTCCGCCATATGTTGGAGTGTGTGATCCTTTGTGAGATGGACAGGAAGAGAGAGAGAGAAAACGAAACGGTGGTGGGCGTGGAAGGACTGCGCAGCGTCACTCCTCTTGTGTGAAGGTAGCGCCCTCACAGGCGAGCGGTTTGGAAGAGGGGGAGAAGTAGTGGTGCACGCTAAAGCAACAACAACATCTTCTTACTGCGTCTCTTTCTCTCTATGTGTAATATGAAAGCAAAGCTGCTCTCTCTGTCTCTACACATGTGTGCATGCATGTGCAGGAAGAGAAAACTACAGGCACACACGCACGCAGGCGGAGGCATGCACGACACATATGTATATATACAAACTGGACCAGCACCTCTCCGCTTTCTCGCTCCCAGTACAGCCACCACATGCAGTGCGGCTAGAAGCCGTAAAACGCGCGGTTCTTCCCGCTGTGCTCAACTTCGTCGCCGCCGTACTCGTCGACTATGGATTCTGAGGCGCTGTATTCATAGCCGTCATCACCGCGGTACTGATTGCCCTCTGCGTATATGAGCAGGGTCACCAGCACCTTCCTGCGCTTGTTGTAGAGAAAGAAGTGGTGCGAAAACAGGTTGATCTCGGCGCGTGGGTTGCACGTAGGACAGCTAAACTCGATATACTCGCACCCCTGAGAGGCGTTCAGCACCTCCGCCTCGATAGCAGTCCAGAAGCGTTGCACAGCCGGTCCACAGCTCGGCGGCAAGCTGCGCAGGGTTAGGTCAACCTCGCTGCGGAACCGCGTCTCCTCATGACTGACAAAGTCGTTTTCAGTGAGAAAAGAGAAGTCGTAGCCGTCGCTCTCGTACAGATTGTTCAATGCCGCAACCAGATACAGCAGCCGCTCATCAATGTCCTCTGCCCGCACTGGCAGGGGCACCGACTGGAGCTCCTGCACCGCGCTGCCCAACACCAGTGCGTGTGGCGGTGGCAGGAGGAGGGTATCTGGGAAGCTCTGGGTCCCCGCGGTGGAGGAGCTACCGCTAGCGTGGGGAATCGGGGACGGCGATATTGGCGGTGTGGTCTGCACGTTAGCGTAGTAGTTAGCAAGGCTCTCTGCGATCTGCTTCTCCTCGCGGGTGTTGCGGCAGGTGAAGGCGGCCAAATGAATGGTTAGCAGGCACCCCTGCGCCTCCACCGCTTGCATCAGAGAGTTAATATACTCGAAGCTATCCAGCGGTATAAACTTCATTCGCGGGAGCTATCTATGATGGCCGGCTCCCCTCCCACACTGCTTACGTCGGTCTTTCCTTTTGTTACTCGTAGACGAATGGTAAATGATGCAGGCGGCAATACTGTGATTGCCGCGTGCAGTGGGAGTGCTCAGAACCACAGACGTACACACACACACGCTGATGCGCCACGGGGAGGCACCTTTTCCTTAAGTTTCTTAGAAATAAAGATGATTGAGCAGAAATACGTTGAGATTGTATTTCAGTAGTGTGCCACAGGAGTGCATTAAGCGCTGACCGCAGTTCACACACACAAATACGCGATACTATCACAGCCGATGTGTCCTCAAATGTACGCACATATACACACGTATATCAACGAGACTCACAAGTTTTGATAGGGGTACTATGATCTCAGGACAGAATGCCCCATGCTCAAAGTGTATCTATGCTGAGCGAGTGGGATGAGAGGGGCCTCCAAGTGATCTCCCCCCCCCGAGCGGTGGTGCAACCTCGCCGTGTTCAGCGCTTCTTCTTCGCCCCTTTCGCGACCTTCTTGGCGGAGGACTTCGCTGTCCGCTTTCCAGCCGGGGCCTTGACGGGCTTCTTTGGTGCTGCACGAGTGCGAGTAGTGGCAAGTGGCCGCTTCGCCCCCTTTACGATGGGGGTCATCGCCTTCTTCAGCTTCTTCATAGCCAGCAGGTCCACGTTCGGGAGCGGGATGGAGGCTGCCGCTGCACCTGCGGTGGCGGTGGATGAGAGCTTTGGCTTCCGCGCAGCGCCGCTACCACGTGCCTGCTTGGCAGCCGCCTTGACGCGTTTTGCGGCGGGCCGGCTGGCAGTAGGGGGCGCTGCGGGCTTCGCGGCGACCCGACGTGAGGAACCCCTGGAGTCACTGGCCTCGCCCTTCCCCTCCAGGGGCATACACTCCTCCCTGCGCTTTCCGGGGGGACGCGGGTAACCGAAGCGGTTGAGACGCTGCTGATGGTTTGACAGCTGCTGGGGGAGCGCTGGCAGAGTGCCCGTGCGTACCATGTCCGCAGTGCACTCTTGCAGCTGAGCGCAGAGTGACTCAAAGCGGGAGCAGCCGGTGCTCAAGCGGTGCCGCAGTTCCTGTCGCATCGCCGCATTATGCTGGGCCGCCTGCTCGTAGTAGCGTTTCTGTCCAGCGGGCAGGTTGCGGTAATTTTTGTGGCAGGCGAGTACGAACATCTTGTCATTTTCTAGCAGCTGCTTGCCCGCTACACCGCTCGCGCGCTGGGCCTTCTGCTCTTTAATGTACACGTCCACGCCAGTCGCAGGCAACTGTGGAGCACTGATGTTTTGCAGCAGCATCCACGGGTTCTCCATGAACTCGAATAGCTCCTTAATACGCGCGGTCTGACTGCGCTCCGTCTTTTGTCTCCGCTCCGTCACAGAGAGTTGTCGCCGCTGCAGGGCGGCAATCTCAGCGTCTATGTGGCTGAGCAGAAAACGATAGGCCTCTGTAGATCCTGCAGCTGCAGGAATCGACTCCGCACCAGCTCCACGCAGCACGACATCATCGCTCTCAGCCGCTTCGTCAGCCTCTGCAATGTGTTCGCGGAGCTCCCCATCCACCGGTATGATGTCATCCATCGCGTCGGCGTCCTCATCGCCGTAGATCACCTCCACTACAGGTCGACTGCGACCGGCTGGAGTGCTCATCGCTGGTGAGGCGGCGGAGACAGACTGAGCGCGGTCGGGGATGCCGCGCGATATCACTGGACGCAGCAGTAGGGCAGTCGCCACGGCACCGAAGTGCCCCCAGATGGATCGATGGAGCATAATTGTCTATGTAAATATACGTATTTATATATATGAAAAAGGCCCCGCCGTTGCAGGCAGTGCCTTTCGTCTATGCTGGCTCCAATAAAGCTCCTCTATACAGCGGACGGTCAGCCTGGTCGGGGTGGGGAGAGACTTTTTGTATCTGTATGTATGTGTGTATGTGGTCCGTGTGAGTGTGTCCCCTTCCCGATCTCTTGTTTGCAGCTCTAAATAATGGTACAATGCAGTACACGCTTGTTCGCTCTAACGATGACCCCCTTTTTTTAGGATGGAATGGCACCCGCCCCCCCCAGTCTCTCCCGGAGCCCTCCTTGTCCTATTCCTTCTCTTTTTCCTATTCCCTCTGCTGACTGATATGGGGGCGGTGGTGCGGGGCAGGTGGGGTGCGCAGTGCTGATAATCACCTCCTCACGGTGCGTCATTGCACATGCACAGAACGCACGTACACAAGAAAAGGCGGTGAAGAGGACATATAAGAGCACCTGGTAGAGCGAGAGATGGGAACACGCTCCTGTGTGTGGGGGGGGGGGGCGAAGCTGCAACTTGAGCGTGGGCTACCATGCTAGCCGCGGCAAAAACAAACGCTACTGTGGCAGCAGCGCCTCTGACACCGAGACCCATCATGCTGGTAGGAGCCCAGCATCACGCCTCCTCGTAGTTCACTCCAGCACTGAGGGATTAACGGTACAAACCATTCTTCACTTCTGTTTCTAACCTTCTCTGGCGGCCCATATTGCATGTGGCTCTCAGGTTGCACTCTGCACCACCTCGCCACCTTCTCCATACTCCACTGATGCACATACTCACTCATCCACAAGACAAACAGACACACACATACATGTAAGTTGTACCTCTCACACATTTGAGACGGCGCTGTACCCGTCATCAGTGGCACCCACAGCGCGCTTGGACTCCGCTGTGCCTGGCACGAGGACACGTGTGAGGTCCACCTCGTCGCGGACGAGCTGAGTTTGCCGCTGCACTTTACTCAGCTGGCTCTCCAGCTTCATCACGCGGTGAGCAAGGTACACCGCCACGCTGCCTATGCACGCCGCTACCACCCACGCACCGACACCAAGGAGGGCCACACCGCTCATGATGAACGTAAAGTCTAGACGAAACCACATCATCGTTATCCACTGCGACCGCGTCACCTCGGCCAGGTTCGAGAGCGAGGCGGTGCGTGCGGCGTAGAGCCCGACGGCTGCCAGCCCAGGCCCAGCCACCAGCCACGAGAGCCACGTTGGTACGCGCAGGACGGTCCACCCAAACGCACTAGGGAACAGGAAGGACAGGATGGTAAAGAGTGGAGCAAGCACCCCGCAGATGACGACGGCAGTGTGGACAGGGTTCACTCTCATTTCTCCAGCAGCGGCCGCGGCATTGCTATCACGCGCCGCCGTGGTGGAGTCGTCCACTGACGCGTACCCGCTGGCGCTGCCAGAGGCCTCCGTGCCGGTAAGGCGCTCGCGCTGCTGCTGGTACACACGGACGGTGGTGTGCGCCATGGTCTCCAGTACGGCAACCGTATCGAGGTCGGGGGAGTCGGCCGGCGCACATTCCTCGAGTTCAGGGAGCTGCCCCTTATGCTTGTTTAGCTGCCTCACGTACATGAAATCGGAGGCAAAGAACACGAAGAGCTCCATGTAGCCCAGAAACACTGCGAGGTTACGCACCATTTTCTGGCGGGATTTGCGCTGCTAGTACCTATGATGGCCGCAACTACCGATGTGGCTCGCACACGAGTCTCGACACATATACACAACGAACAAGGAAGGGAGGGGTGAGAGAAGGAGTATTGTGGGCTTCACTATAATCAATCACAGCGGGCTGAGCCATCAGTGTCTCGCCTTGCAATGGACCACAGCACCAGAGGGAATGCATGCCTCTTATTAGTGACTCCACTATTCACTAAATGTGAGCACGAACAGAGTCTGATCACGTAGCTTAAACAGTTGGCGTGTCACGTACCGTGAAGAAGGCCCTCACACCACCCCCTGTCGCTCCTCTTGACACTTCACACCAGCTCCACCTCAGCACCGAGATCTTGCATCACCTTCTGAAGCTTCGTTGCGTCTTCCTTCTGCACGTTGGCCGCTACAACGCCAGGGCACTTCTCTACAGCCGCCTTCGCTTCTGGGATCGACAGGTTGCAGATGGCACGCAGTTCCTTGATCAGTTTAACCTTGCTCCCCGCGGGATAGGCCTTCACCGCCACATCAAATGTGAGCTTCTCTGCCACAGGTTTTTTGCTAGTCGGTGCTGCGTCTGTGTCAGGTGCCGAGGCCGATGCTGAAGGCGCGGGAGCTACGGCAGCCACCTCGCCACCGCCGCTGCCGCCCATCGCGCTGAGCAGCTCTTCCTCGTAATCAATGGTGGCGCCCGGGCTGGCAGCCATACACTCCACCGACCTACGCTGAAACGCGGTCATCGTGTGAAGGTCCATGTGCACGTACGCCTCCGCCAGCTCCTCCACCACCGTCGCGCTGTCCCGAATCGGCAGAGGTGCCATCCCGCTCGGCTGGCGACTGCTCGCCATTGCGGTGACCAGACCACGGGCGAGGGGCACACACAGGCAGCGGTTGGCGTGCCGTCGCATCCTGTGCGTTTGTGTGCGAGTGAGAAGCTACTGACGGGGGGCGGGGAGAGTGCAAGGATGTGTTTATGTGTGGTGACACTAAAAATTTGGTAATGAAAGCAACATGTGGACAGAGAAAGAGTCAAAGGATGATGCGAGTGAAAGAGAGAGTTGAGACAAGTACATACACTCATGAACAGTCATTAGGCCAAGACGCCTCTCCGTCTTCGATATTTCCTCCCACCCCCGCTCCCTTTTCTGCCACCATGATGTTGGTACAGAAATTGCTTTGATGTGGAACAGGAAGCAGTTCCACCTTTCCCACTCGCAGACACAAGCCCCCGTCTCACACACATACACAGAGATGTGTAGTGACGCAGAAAGGGAGAAAATAGCAAAAAGAGTGTTCACAAGGCATATAGACCGCTTCTCACCTCCCTCGCAATTGTCTGCGCCTCTTCACCCCCACCCGCCTCCCACACACACACATAGCACACACGCCCGCGGCAGCAGTTCAATTGGGCGGGCCCGATATATATATATATATATATATATATATATATATGAAGCAATTGTGAAAGTCCGTGAGTGCGTTGCCACCCACAGACGGTGCAAAAAATCGCTCTCCCCTCCTTCCTCCCCTTCTCTATGAATAGATGTATGCAAGTGCGCCTGCGGGCTATGGGGATGTGCCCTGAGCGGTGGGCGGCTGTGCTGCCTGGACTCCAGCCGACACTGCGAGCGTGGGTGACGGGGCCACACTCTTCGTCTTTGTGCGTCGGCTGGTGCGGTAGAGATAGGGGTCCTGACTCAGCTGGAACACGTCGTAGCGCTCGCTCACGTTGAAGGCGAGACAGCGTGTCATCAGTTCCTTCGCCTCGTCAGAGACCTTTGGTGAGTCCGGAAACGTGAGCGTGCGGGCTGAAGAGATGATGAGCTTGTTCTGCCAGATGTTCCGCTGCGACTCTCCCTCGGCAAAGGGTCGGCGGCCGAAGAGCATCTGGTAGAATATGACGCCCACCGACCATATGTCAACCTTGCTGCTAATGCGTGGGGTGGAGGAGGTCTCAAAGCACTCGGGCGGCAGGTACCAGTAGGTGCCCGTGCCCTGGGAGGTAAGCTCGATCGAGGGGTTATTGCTCGGGCCCTCGCGCGTGGGGCCCACAATCTTGGACAGGCCAAAGTCCGTGATCTTTATCTCGAGGATACTCGGATCCTCCGTGTCGAGGAGGATGTTGGCCGGCTTGAGGTCGTAGTGGATGATGGGGTTGTCCAGGCTCGCGAGGTAGCGCAGCGCCGCCACCGCCTGCAAAAGCACTAGCCGCGCGTCCGCCTCCCTCATCGCACCGTACCGCTTGAGGTACGTGTCGAGGTCCATGCCAAGGCTGTACTCCATCACGGAGACGAACATGGTGTCGCTGAGCTGGAACACGTTGAAGAGGCGGGTAAGGTGGGCGTGGTCGAGCCCCCGCATAATCTCCAGCTCGCGCTCCGCATGGCGCAGATAGTGTGAGCGCGTCTGTGCGGGCCACTCGCGGTTGATGCGATGGATCTTGCAGGCCACGTACTGGCCCTCCAGGAGATCAAAAGCCTTCCACACCTCTGAAAACCCGCCCTTCCCAAGCAGGTGCATGAGAACGTACCGGTCACCGTCACCAATTGTGGGCACCGCCAAAAACTCTGACGCGTCCTCATCGTTCACGCGCCGTATTTCCTTCAGAAATGCCTTCTTCTCATTCTCGAGCTCCGCCTGCCGCTGCTTAATCCCCGTCACCGAAGCACACCACGCCGCGTGCTCCGCCGCGCGCAGCTGCACCTCCGTCTGCGCCGTCATCAGCGCCTCAGGCACCGCCGGGTCAGCACTCGAGTCCTCCCGGTCGCGCTCCAGTCGTGTGAGCTGCTTCAGTGCGCTCTGCGCTGCCTTCTTGAGGGCCTCCGCCTCGTCGCGGCGCTTCACGACGTCGTCGAGCTGCAGGATGAGGTCGCGCATGATGTTGCCCTCCACCCACACCTCCCGTCCATGCGCAGGCCACGTCGCAATCTGGCCAAGCTCGAAGTGGCGCTGATGCAGGAGGCGGCGTGCCTCTGCTCTGCCCTGCTTGGCGGCCCGCAGCATCTCCGCGCGCATCACCACCTGAAAGCGGTCCAACTTCCCCTCCGTTTTCTGCAGCTGTGTATCTATGAAGTCAATGTGTGTGCCGCGCCGCGCCAGCTCCCCCTCCAGCGCGCGCGTGCGTTCCGTCAGCTCCTCGATCTGCGCGTCTCTGTCCAGCAGCTCCTTCTTGAGCGCTGCGGTGTCGCTCACCATGCCGTAGATGGCTAGCGTTGGCTGCTTCATGCGCCGTTGGTCTGCAACTGGGAATCCGCTGCCGGCATTACCACTGCCCATGCTGGCAGTACCTCCGCCACTGCTTTGAGGGCCGCTTCCCACAGCGCCAAGGGGCTCTGCGGTCAGTGTACGCTCCCCGCTGCTGACGTGGTCCACGTCCACAAACTCCGGCGCCGGTGCATCCGACGAGTTTTCGTTGGATCTGCGCCCGTCACTGCCCGCATCGTCCCGCCGCTGGCGCTTCATAGAAGGGCGTGCGGATACCTCCATCGTCGGCGGTGGCTCCATTTAGCTCAAGTAGCGCGTGCGGTGGCACACAGAGCAGGCGTTGTGCCACTCTCCCCCCTCGGCCCTCCCTCCGCTATTATGACTACGCACGTGCGTGCACTGCGCACGGCCTGTGGTGAAGCAAAACGAAACACAGGCCGCCGAGCACCCACAGCCGTCCCTGCTCCTCTTCGCTGATTGCTTTTGTTTAATTCCCGAGCCTGGGCCAAGTCAGCGCAGCTAAATCTCTCGGCCGCTTGCTCGCTCTTTCTTTATATATACACATAGTAGCGAGGGGGAGAGAGGGAAGAGGAGGGGGAGAGTGGGTAGGTGCACTGTATAATCTCTCGCAGACATTACCTTGTTCCTCTCGTCAAGCACCACACACACACACACACACGCACATACATAGATATGTACGTACACTTTCCTCTGTTCTGAAAGAACAATACTCCCGGTGGACGTTTGCTGGAAAATTCAAAGGCTGTAGACAAGCCAACCTAAAATACAGTCTGTCCTGCGGACTTCCCCCCCCCCCGCCCTGCTCTACCTGAGCACGCGCTCCACCACCCATTCGTCGTCGTCCAGAAGCAGCACAAGAATAAAGGGGGCCTGGAGCTCCGCGACCTCGCTCTGCAGGGAGGTGGTGCACTGCTGCAGCACCAGTCGCTGCTCCACCTTGGAGTAAAAGGCGTGTGTGCCGGGGCACCCACACAGCATCCAGTCCGTGCTCTCCCGTACCGCAGTGTCACCAACGCACTCCATCGGCTCCAGAAACCCCAGTGTAACCTTGAAGATGACCTCCTTGTTGAATACCACTTGATCCATGTTAGAATTGCGAACAATGCGACGATCCTCAAGGAACTGCGGACCATCCACGGGGATGCGCTCCATCTCCTCCTTCCCCTTGAGCACTATCATGTTCATGTGGCCATTCTTTACAAACGCCAAGTCGGCCGTCGTCTCCAGTGAGGTCGTTTTCACCATGAGACTGCTGCAGAACAATTCGACTCGTACTTGTTACTTATGTGCATCTGCGCATATGCGAGAGAGGGTAGGGAGAGGGTGTGAGAGAGGCTGAAACAGAGGACCTCTGCAGAGCGTGTTTCTCCTGTACAGTGGCTAGACTGCAGAAAGATATGGCGCTGCCTATTAGTAATGCAACTCTCTCTATTTATTTATGCAATTGGTTCGATGTACACACAGGATGTTCAGCACGGCTGCATAAATAGGAGAACAGAAACGACACTCCGCCCCCCTTCCCTCGCCAGCGCGCACTCGATCTCAGATGATATCAAGGCGTGTCCTGCTGTGCGGTGGTGGGAACGCTTCGTTTAGCTGAGTCAGGTCGGTCTCAGTGAGCCGTATGCTGGCGGATTCCGCGTTTTCCATTGTGTGCTCGACGCAGCCTGACTTTGGAATCGCAATGACATCGCCGCTGTGAGTGGCAAACGCAAGGAGGATCTGCGGCACGGTAGCCTCGTGGCGCGCAGCCACATCTGCCACAGCCTTACTCTTGTAGAGAGAACCGTTCAGCTCACCAGCCTGCGCGATGGGGCAGTACGCCATGACTGGGACACCGCGTTCGCGCAGCCACGGCATCAGGTCATACTCGATGCCGCGGGAGCCCAGATGGTAGAGGACCTGATTCACCGCGCAATTGGCTCCGTGCGGGATCGCCCACAGTTTCTTCATGTCCGATATATCAAAGTTCGACACCCCCCAGCGCCGCACGTAGCCAAGGCGCACCAGCTCTTCGAGACACTCTACCGTCTCCGCGAGCGGCACACAGCCGGGCCAGTGCAGTAAATACAGGTCGAGGTAGTACACCCCCAGGTTGCGAAGGGTCGCCTCGCAGCTCTGCCGCATGCGCCCGCAGCAGGCGTTCGCAGGCACCACCTTGGACACGAGGAAGACGCTGTCGCGGTCCATTCCCCTGATCGCCTCCCCAACCAGCCGCTCGGAGCGTCCATCTCCGTACATCTCAGCGGTGTCGATGAGTGTCATGCCAGCCCCGCAGCCAGCCCGCAGAGCCGCCACCTCTGCCTCTCTTTTGTAGTCGCACTCACCGATGCTCCACGCGCCCTGCCCAAGTACAGGCACGCAGGCACCACCACGGAGACGCACAGATCGCATTTCCCGTACCCTAAATCGTGTGTTTCCCTGACAGCGAAGGCGTGGATCAGAAGAGGGGTGTTGGTCACAGGTGAGAGCTCACAGCAACGACGCGCAAGCCACCTAGTGGTCGCACGCACACACCAGATATAAATTTGCTGGCAAGTACACTGGCAACTGGGGGGGGGGCGACAGCACAGTGCCAGCCACCTCCCGACGGCCATGGACATACATGCGCTGACACCCACACAGTGAGACCGGCACACGCAACACAAAAAAACGCTACCACAGCTCCACATCCTCAGGCCTAACGAGCTCTCCACCATCGTCATACATGGCGAGCTCGTCCAGCACGTCCGCATTGCTGGCACCGCCCGCGCTGTCGCCGAGTGAGAATACAGACACGACCCTCCCCGTGCGAGATGCAGTCATGCCCGCCAGCGCCCCACTCGCTATCCTATCCGCTATGGAGGACAGCGCACTGCCCTCTTCCGGCCCCTCGGCCGCCACTCGGTCCATCAGCCCAGGGAGCCCGTCTCCAGTCGGGGCCGCGGTCGCTTCCTCAACCGCCTTGCGCAGCTCCGGCCCGCACTGGTTGCACTCCGCCGTGCTGTGCAGGCAGCGGTGGTGGAAGCCGTGGCGACACATGAAGTATACAGCAGGGAGGTCCAGCGTCTGGTGGCAGTGAGTGCACCGGCTGCCTTGCAGCACAGTCGCCTCGCTGTGAAGTGCGTCCACGTCCTTCTGGAGGAGGGCAGCTTGTCGCAGACAGTCCGCTGTCGCCTCCTGTGCCCGACGTGTGGCGGCAGCCTGGCGCTCGAGTGCGCGCTGACAGTACCCCCGCACCGCCTGCAGGCAGAGCGGCCGCGTGGAGCGCCCGAGTATCTCCACCACCACCGCTGGGGGCAGCAGATCATGCCGCTCCACGTGCTCGAGCACACGCATGACATCCTGCCACTCCGTCGCGGCGCTACCTGCCATTAGCGCTAGGAGCTCCATCCACACGGTGCGCCGCTGCAGTGCGTCGCCAGTGGTACCCGGCTCGGCCTCACCAGACATGGCCTGGCAGACATGTAGGAGTTTCGCTGCAGCTTCTCCGCGCGCCTCAGGGCTGCGCGCCGCGTCCAGCTGTTCGGTGAAGTGGTGGAGCAGCTCCGCGGAGAGACGCAGGCGCTGCAGCAGTAGAAGGATCCCGGCCTCGAAGCGGTGCTGATAGACAAGCCCGAGAGCCACGTAGTCGTCGTAGCGGCCCACATATGCCTCCAGGAAGAACAGCGCCTGCTGTTGCCGCTGCTCGAGTGGCTCTGCCTCCAAGTCCCTGCCAGTGGCCGGCGCACCGGCCCCGCTGCTGGAGGCCTTCGCGTCATCGCGGCCGATGGATTCCTGCAGCGGGGCAATGGAAAGGCGCGGCACCAAGTCGTCAGTGATGAACAACTCGAGCAGTGTGTTGTACAGCACCTTATGCTGCTCACCATACAGCGAACCAGCCACTTCCGCCCCATCACCGTCGCCGTCGTCGTCTAACACGCCACTCTCTATCACGGCGCGGAGGAAATGGAAGAGGCAGACCGGCGAGTCCACAAATACCCGCACAAAGTCTCTCGCCTCCGCGCGGTGGCGCGGCCTCAGCGAGGCTCCGCCCTCCTCTGCACGAGTGGCGGTGGAGGGCAGCCGCCGCGCCGTGCCACCCCACCGCACGCACAGCTCGATGAGCAGCTGTGTCGCGTGCAGGGGCTCGCGTTGCAGCAGCTCGCGGCCCATCTCTTGCAGAATGCCCTCCGCATCGTCCACGGAGAGGGTGCGCATGTAGTGCAGCGCCACCGCGGGGAGGCGGAGGTCATGCAGGAGAACCCGCACGTGCTCGTGCGGCAGCGCGTAGGCGTCTGCGATGTACTGAGCGGCATCAAAGTATCCCCCCTCGCGGCACACAGCGATGGCATTGTGCGGGTCGAAGCGCACGTCGCGGCGGCGGACGAAGGCCTCCAGCTTGGCTCCCTCTCGCTGCCTGATGTAGCAGCGCAGCAGCAGCGTCGTGTGCGTGACGCTCGCCGGCTGCCCCGCCGCGCCGCCGCTGGTGTCAGGGGGACTGCCTCTGTGCAGCTCCTCCAGGTAGGCCGTGAGGTGCTCCGTGCGGTGCCCGTCAATGAACTTGCGCACCACGTACGAGGGCTCCACGTACCCGATGGTGGCGATGTACTCCCGCATCGCATCTCCATACCTCCCCCTCGTGTAGAGATAATCCCCGTGGCGCTTGTGGATGTCCATTTGCAGCGTCGTATCGCCGCTGTTCAGCCTCGCGCACACACGCGTGGCGGCGTCGTAGCACTCCTTTTTGAAGAGGAGCTCGAGCTTTCTGTGCACATCCACCTCCGTCAGGCACGTGACCGTGTGGTGTGTCGACCCCCCGCGGGAGGCCGGATCTTGCGCAAAGACGAGCACACTAGCCGTCGTGTTGCCCACCACAAAGGCGCAGTTCACATGAGCCTCCTGCGTGCGGCCAACAGCGCGAATGCGGCACTCCACATCGTAGAGCTGCAGCTGCATGTGTGCCGGTGCCCTCTCCTGCTGCGTCAGCACAGCAATGTAGTCACCGAATGGGAGCACCAGGCGCTTAATGCTCGGGCCGCTATCCATCATGACGATCTGAGCAGAGGAGGCGTCCGTGGGATCGTAGTAGGAGAGTGAGGGTGCCGTCGCTGCAGCTGTGGTGGACCCACCAGTGTCCCTGAGCGGTGAGAAGCCGAGGAGACCCACGCGTGCACTCGCTGCGTCCGCCACAACCAGCCTGCCGTCCTCCATCGCGCATGCGCACATGTACAGGGAACCGAAGGGCACAGGGCAGCGGTACTCCTTCAGTGCTACAGCGGCAGTGCCGCGTGACCACTGGGAGGCGACCACTGGCGGGGCTGTCCATGCCGTAACGGCGTCTGAGAAGACTGTGATCAGCACCTGCACCGCCGGCGCATCCACTGTGGGCCTGGATGTATCGCTGTTACCCCCAATACGCACCGCTGTTGTGTCTGGAAGGGAGACCAATGTGAGTCGCTGCTGCTGCTGCTGTTGGCCCGCGATGCCACTGCGAATGCGCTGTACGCTGGGAGCACTCGAGGTGCTCAGGTCCCCGCGCAGCAGGACGCACTCACCATTGGCAAGGCCCACCGCACCGGTCAGCAGATCCCCAGCGACGTCGAAGCTGGTGACCACTGTGTGCAGCGAGTCCGCCTTTATGCCCCAGTCTTCCTTGTCGGCGCCTTCTGCCGCAGCCGATGCCGGTCGCAAGCGCAGCGATGGGAGCAGCTGAGAGTTGAGGTTGACCGCCAGAGGAACGCGCTCGGTGGGTGCGGGGTGCTGAGGGGTGAAGATGCGGTGCTCCCTGTGAGGCGGCTTCGGCTCCATGGCGCCTCCGCCGCTGGTGGAGAGCTGGGCCACATCCCAGATGCGCAGCACGGCCATGTTGAGGGCGTCATCATCGCCGAGAGTGGCAAGCACATCGTTGGTACGCACGTACTTGATGTGGGTCACGGGCCCGGAGTAGGCCTGGAAGGTCACTTCATGGCCATCTCCAGAGATGTCCACGACGTGTATGCGGCCCTCCACGTCACCTACGAAGAGATGCTGATTTCCAGCGCAGCAGCACACCATCGCGTCCATCTGCGCCACCGCTCCGGTGAGAGGCCTCGCATCGAAGAAACTAAAACTATGCCACGCGGTGTCCTGCATGGCGAGACGCCGTCAATATGTATGCACTCACTAGAGGGAGTGGCGGGGGGAGCAGGGGAGGGTAAATGTAGGGAAACACATACACGCAGAGTGGGAGGAGAGGGGGACAAGCGCCTAGGAAGCCTGGCGGCCACGCAGGGCACACATAAGAAAACAATCACAAAGCGTTCTATGCACACACAGAGAGACACAGACACACAGAGGCGTGCACCGCTGAGTCCCTACTTCGAACGTGCACCTGATGGCCGGATCACCATGTATGGAGGCTGCATAATTCTATTGGTTAGGCGGCCAATGTGTTAGAGGGGTTTTCACCCTCCCAGTGCGGGCGCACTACACACCTCACAGTCACATGTTCCTTAAACACACACTCACACCCGCACGCGGGCGCTAACTGCCTGCATCTCGCTGAGGTCCTGCCTCAACAGCGTGTTGAGGGACTCTATGCCATCCTGCATGTTCTCCGCCAACTGCAGCCACGCCTTTAGCACACGCACCTCCCCGCCGTTCCGCAGCAACGATCGCTCAGTAGTCGGCCCTGCCCGCTTGCTCCCTGATGGCCCGGGGCCGTCGCTACTGCTGTCATGGGCCCGCGCCACCGCGGCGCCGAGCGCTGCCTCGCGCGACAAGTACGGCTCCAGCGCCGCGAGTGCGTCGCGAAAGCGCCCGGGCTGGGAGAGATGCTGGCGCAGCTGCTGCGCCCTTTGCAGTAAGACTGCGTCCTCCCCGCCTGGCTTCCCAACGTTGCGGATGGTCTCGACCTTGTGCTGGATTACGTGCCAGCGGCGGCGCAGCATCGTGGTGTCGTGCTGGAGAGTGCGCATTGTCCATGCGTTGCTCTGGTCCATCGCTACAACAGCCTCGGCGTCCTGCAGCAGTTCCCCCACCCGCGTAGAGAGTACTGTGATGGCGTCCCGCTGCCGCTCCACCCTCTGGCTCAGCCCTTGGCCGAAGTGCAGTGGGGACGGATAGGAGCGGTCGGGGTCGGGGTTCTGATGCTGCGCACGCATGTAATCCTCCTCTGCACAGCCGCCCCCATTCACGAATGCCACGTACCGCTCCCGCTGTATTGCGTCCACTGCCTGCCCCTGGCCGCAGCGGTTGTACACGAAGGTGCGGAAGCGGCACTTTGGGTGGAGTGCATCGTAGGCGTGGTCCAGCTCCATGAGGTAGCTGGCCAGCGCGCTCTGCCTAGTGAAGTCCTGCAGGTACGTCACCTGCGGCACTGCTGCAGTCGGGTGGGGCTGTGCAGCCCCCCACCCGCCCATCACTCCGCCTTGTGCGCCGAACCCACCAGCAGCGGGAGTTCCAAAGCCACCAGCTGCAGGAACTGCAGGGGCACCAAAGCCACCGGCAGCAGGAGCGCCGAACCCACCGGCCGCGGGAGCTGCAGGAGCACCAAAGCCTGCGGTGATGGGCTTAGGAGCGCCGAACATTTACTATCGTACTTTCGTATTGTATAGGCGTGCAAAATGGGAGAATAAGAGGAGGGGAAGGGGACTATGCAGGATAACGAGCGGTGTGGCGGTGTCCTGTCAGAATGCTGCCCCGCTCGCACAAGCACGCGCCTATGGATGAACCTGCAGGAGTGGGTACGAGAGAGAGATCACACACAAGTAAGTGAAGGTGATACGGGATTGCAGGGGAGATGGTGATGGAAGATAGGTATCATCTGAACAAATTACATACAATCATCATTGATGATCATTCGAATACATCGAAGGGGGGATGGTTAAATGTCCATGTGTATGAGTGCTTCTACTTTACATCCTTGGCACACAGTTCATCAGCGAGCAGCCCTCATGGGACACTACTACAGTCCTTCCCGCGATCGCACGTACGCGTTGATGGCCAGTAGTGGGCGTTCGGGTTTGTGAATGAGGAGATGTTGCATTATGTCGCGCAGCATGGGACGCGCTTCTGGGTGGGCGCGCAGGTACCCATCGTATTCTTCTTGCAGAACATCCTTCACCTTCTCAATGCGGGTGCGGCCCTCATAGTCAAAGTCCTCCTTAAATACCACACCGCTCATATTTCGCCCGCTGCTGTGTGCAGCTGCGTCACTGGACATGTGCTGCTCCATTTTAGTTTGTAGGTTGTTCCTTCCCCCCAGTGCCCTCGAATCGTTGCACGGACAGCGGAATAGGGGTGAGAGGGAAAGAAGGGGCCCCTGCTAGTGGTCACTATCAAGAGGATCAAGACAGGAAGCAGTAAGTGTGCATTATGCCAAGTAGCAACGGGGAGGGGGGGGGGGCAGAGCATGCGTCGTACATTCTGTGTTCATATGATCTATAATGCACACAGCACACAAAAACACAAGCAGCTGGTTACGTTTCGTATCGCATAGCAGACACTACCACACAGGCACCTGTGCGCGCACACACACACACATGCTTGATGTGCACGACTGACGGAATGGTAGACGCAGACTAGCATTTCAGTGTCTCTCGTCCCTGGAGGATATACCCCCTCCCCCGCCTTCACTCTATCATTCACCCGGCGGTCCTATTTGATTAATATCTCTGTGCCGTGCTCGACTGAGACGCCGACGACGGGAGCACCGAGGCGAGTTCTCCCAGTCGTGCCCCAGCATAGGCACGCCGCCTCCCCCTGTTGACTGCAGCGAGCACAGCTCCATTGCTGTCTCCATGCCGTCGTTCTCTGGCTCCTCCCCTGCGCTGTGCCTCAGCACCTCCGCATCCGAGGCCGATGCGCTCACTGACCGCATTAGGTACTCTCCCAATGAATTGATGTCACCATCATCGCACCGCGACCTTCGCCGGGAAGCGGCAGTGCCGCGCTCGGTGCCGACTTGCTCCTTGCGCCGCCTGATGGCAGTGCTGATGAAGTGCAGTAGCGTCTCGGTAGAGATCATACTGGGTGCTGCCAGCAGCTGCCGCAGTGCCGCAGGCGCGGGGGGCGGCGTTGGCGGCGGGGGCACGCCGCTGGGTGAGTCCGCAAGGCCACAGACTGGAGATCCCTCCCTTCCGCTGCGAGGGGCTGCACCACCACTCGCGACGCCCTGCAGTGGGGGCAGCGGGGCGGCAGGGGAGGCAAGGAGCACGAACTGGTGCACCAGCAGCAGCGCGTCCTTGTAACCCGCCTCGTAGGAGTCGCTGGCTTCCCTGAACAGGTCTGTGAGGCCTTGCGCAGCGTTGGAGTATCGCGCGTGCAGCGCCCTCTTGTGGGCGTGCGGTGCCCTACTGCCCGTGTCGGCGGAGCTCCTCGCTGAGGGCCGCATGTGTTGTTGCTGTTTGCTGTGAAGGCAACTAGTGGTAAGCGCAGAGGCACTCTTACCCCTGCAGCTGCAGAGGGCCCGCGCGCCGGAGAGGGTGGGAGGCAAAGACCGGAGGTGGGGGCTGATGTAGAGCGCAACTGCGTCCGGCGTAGTGTAACGGCCGCATTGCAGGACTGGAAGAACCAAATCGCTCCGCACAAGAGTCGACTGAGAATGGTGTGGGTGCCCGCAGCTGAAAAGAAAACATAAATGCACATGGGCGAGAGACCGTGCGGCACGTACACATCACACGCACGCACAAGCCCCCCTCCAGTCCTCTCCCCATGCAGCGCCACTACTGCAGGTGACGGGGTGGGATGGCGAAGTAAAAGGCTGCCTGGGGGGCGAGGCGGTGCATATTTAACTTTTACACACACAGACACACACAGACACACACACACACACACAGACACACACACACACACACACACACACACACACACACACACACGTATTTATATATATATATGGGAGGAATGCACGTTTTTGTTTGTGCGCGCAGATAGCCGATTTTACATTGCGAGAGTGCTGCTGAATTGCCTCCCCTGCGCTTCTGTAGGTGGCGCCTCATTTCCACCCAAGCCGGCGCGCCACTTCGCCCTGCACCCGCCCCGTCACGGCCACTACTCCGCAGGGCAGCTGCGTGAGCTGCGAGCGGGTACCGGTGAGCTCGTAGCGCAGGGTTTCGCCATCGTAGTTCAGGACATCACCGCCAAGTGCTCGCAGGAAGGCGTGTGGCGCGCAGCAGTCCCACTTCATGATGGTGCTGCGCGGGCAGATGAACATATCCGCTACCTGCGGGTTTGCTATGAACTTGATGGCCTCCCCGCCACAACGGTGCCGCAGCGCGCACTGGATGAGGCAGAAGAGCTTGTTGCCTGCTCCACGCATGGCGACTGTTTGGGTGGGCTGCAGCCTCAGGTTCACATCCTCCAGGCACTCCGGCCTCGTCGTGCTGGACTGCAAAACCACTAGCTCCTCCTCCACAGACACACTGGGCGTGGACTGCGCGTTGTGGGGCGGAGCAGTGGGGATGAGCTTTCCCTCATACACAAGGAAAGGATCTGCCTTCGCGCCAACGTTACACACATACGATATGCTCTCCCCCAGAGACACATCCGCTGCGCCGCTGACGGGGTGGAGGAAGACCCGGTTCACCACCGCGGCGACGGGGGCACCGTCGAGGGTGATGCCGACCAGCGTCATGGGTGCTTCCCACGCACCAGTCACGAAGCAGTTGGTGGCGTCGATGGGGTCGATGAACACCCCAACACGCCCGCGCAGCTCTTCGACGGTGTCCGCGGTGGCCACGGCACTGCGGCGCTTTAATTGCGGGAAGTGCGGCACGCTGACGCTGGGCCCGGTGCTGCCTTGTGTGTAGTAAGCGTTTATGCAGTACTGCACGGCTGGGCCGAGGCTGGCATCGGGCGCATCCTCCTCGGCAACGATAGTGAAAGGGGCGTCTGGGAAAGCGCTGCGGAGCACCTCGACCAGCACTGCCTGCGTAAGGATATCGGCGGTGGTAACCAGATCCTGTGCAGCCTCCCCCTCCTTCTTGTATGCGAGCTCCACCTTCACATTCACGTCAACGGAGCGCTGCAGTGCCGCGAGCAGAGCGTCCTTGCTTTCGCCATCAAGGCGGAGGAGGGTGTCGCTGGCCCCCACAGCGACAGAGCTTTGTAACTTTGAAAGCTGCAGCAGGTCAAGTGCAATGTACCGCTGAGCCGCAAGACAGGCGCGCACGCACACCCCTATGAGCTCCGCGATATCAACAGTTACTGTCATTGTATGATGACAATGCAGTGATGCTGATTCTGTGTGCACTACGATATTTGAAAAGACTACACTAATACAGATATATATGTGTGTGTTTGTGTACGTTGAAGAAACACGTGTGGGGCTACAAACAGGGGAGTACACACCAACAGAGTTGACGAGAGGTGTGAGACGGGGGGGGCGCGGAGAAGGGGTGAGAGAGAGGTAGAGATGAGAGGCGCGGTGCAGTCGCCACTGACACAATACAATCCCTGCTCCCTCCAGAAAAAAGAACCTATCACTTGTTAGTAGCGTCTCATGCTTCTCGTGATGCTATGCGCCATACTTAGCATACCGCCCTGCCTTGTAGGCCGCCTCTCTGAGGAGCGCAGGCAGCGTGCACTTGTTGTCCGGCGTGCCGGTCAGCTCTGTCCCTCGGTTGCGCAACAGTGGGTACCGACACCACATCTGCACGGGCACAAGAACCAGTGCGTCGCCATTGCCATAGCCGCTGGCCTTGGTCAGGCCCTGCTGCTCATCCTGCAACAGCTCGGAGAGATAGCTAGGTGGCGGCCGCAGCCACTGCAGTGCAGTGTGAGAACTGTCCGCTGCGGTGTCGTCCCTATGCTGCTCGCAGAGGTGCACCTCTACCAGTAGGATGTAGCCGGCGCCTGCTGACAGATCCCGCGCGGGCAGGAGGCGGGACCGTATCGCCCTCAGGGCTGCAGCGTAGCAGACTACAACGGAGAGAGGAGACCTCACCAGGGCTGCGGGGCCGCCACCGTCGTTGTCGTCATTGTCATCACTCAGCGCGCTGAGTATCTGCGCAGCGGTGAGGCAATCCACCGCGACGCCGGTCTCCCCGCACCACTCCTGGATGCAACTTGTGACATCGTCCGCTGTGAGCTCCCCAGTGGTGCGGATGACACACCCAACATGATACCCAGAGCAGCTGCTCGAGGCTTGGTCCCCCTCACATTCCGGGGGCACCCTACTGCTCCCCGACCCACCCTCCACAAGAAGGAAGACCGCCCGGCAGCGGTCACCCAGTGCATTCATTGAAGTATGAGGGCTCTCCTTCTGTGCGAGCCTACAGGCCACTCTCACGTACTCACAGCAACGACACAGGCAACAGAAAGAGAGTGTGGGAGTGTGGGAGAGAAGTGAATATGAGAGGCTGCAATGTCCCATTGCTCACATACGGATGGCTGAGCACAAGTGCCTTCACTTTCCGATACTGCGTGCAACGAGAATAAGAGAGGAGTGAGAGTCCTGCATGCGACTCTCCTGTCAACGTGAGAAACAGGGATTATGTATATATAAATATAAATATATATTTATATATGAATATAATGAAATATATGTGTATATAAATAACGATCATATCATAACAAAGCAGACACACAACGGGCAATGCTTAGCGCGGAGGGTGCGGAAAGAGTGAGGAGGTGGAGGGGAGGGTGGTGTTCATCCCACACTGGAGCAGACACATACATATGTGCATTGAGGAAAGCTACATTTGGGTCAGACCTCACATTCTCTCGTATCACCTTTTCGTGCTCTCCATATTTACGCTCTCTAATTAGAGTCAAGCCGCCGTGTACCTCGCGTGGGGAAATTAAAGGGGAGAAAAGTGGCCTCTGCAGCCGCCACCCCCTCTCCACATTGATGTGCCCGACTCGCGAGGACCTCACACACGGCACGCCTGTTGTCATTGCCACACTACTACTTGAGGGTAGGGAGGAGGAGGAGAGAAGACAGCTAACTGTCATTCTGTACTTACTACGTGTTTATATAGACACAATCACAAACTAATGGTGTGTGGGTGCACACATGCGCACACACTGACCCTCACGTACACACAGATACACGGACTCTTTTTCGTATCTGGCATTTTTCCCCCTTATGTAGTCGTGCGTACATTAGGAGCTCTTAATGGTACCGCTGGAGCCAAAGTAGCTGGACGCGCGGTCTGCTGCGGAGAGCACGAGGCCCCCGCCCAGGCCCGGGTAGCGCGCCAGCAGGCTGCGGACGTACGAAGTTGGGGTGCACTTGGCCATCAGCCCGTCGATCTCTTCGATCGCTGCCTGGAGGTTCTCCTGCAGCTTGGGCGTGCTCGCATCCTGCCGGTCGAGCTTTGCCAGGAACGACACGCAGTACTCCCTGAACATACGCAGGAAGGTGTACAGCGAGGTGACGTTCGCCATCACCTGGCAGGTGGCGCCCTTAGACATCTTAACCTTCACCTGAAAGGTGTCAGCGTTGTTGTAGACAGCGCTGAGGGTGCCGATAGCCATCACCTGCGGGATCGCACAGAAGGTGAGCACCGAGGTGTCCTGAAGCGGCGCGATGTATCGCACCACGTGCGTCACGTGCACCATCGCGTCCGCCACCATTGCGTTGAGACACTGCAGCGACTTGGCGGTGTTCGCCCTATCAGTGAACTCGTTGAGCTCGCTGGCGTGCTGGCCCCATATTTCCCTGGGCCAGAACATGCGTGGGGGCTCCTCGCGGATGTCTTCAAAGTAGTCGCGGATGATGTTCGTCTTCTGCAGAAAGAGGCCCATGTGGTTGGCGGTGGTGAGGTCGTCGGCGAGGTGTGGGTCCTCGAAACCGCAGCCCGCGAAGAGGCGTGTGAGGCCGTGCCCTACTAGCCCGGCCACGTAGTGGCAGTAGAGGTCGTAGTCGGCACACGTCAGCACAGGGCGCTGGAGGAAGTCGCACATTCCAAGCGCCATGCCCTTGCAGGTGTCCGCGATGATCTCCTGATACACCTTGGACAGCTTCTTGTACTCGCGAGTGACGCATGGGAAGCGCTCCAGCAGCTCGCGCTCGCGACCCGCACCAGCGCCGCTCATGCACCACGTCAAGTCGTCAAGGTGCTGATAGAAGATGGGCAGTTCCTTCAGCTTGAAGTCCACCGAGAGGTTCATGTCGTCCTCGATGGTGTCAAGGGCACGCAGCGCGAGGTAGAAGATGCAGATGCTGTTGCGGAGCTGCTCGTTCTTGAGTTGCTTGATCACCACGGAGAAGGAGCGCGAGACATCGTGGAGGACCCCGTAGCAGAAGCGCAGGTCTTCCTGATCGGGGGACAGGTGCACCTTCACCGTCATCATCTGCCACTTCACGCGCAGAATCGCCCAAGCGCCGGAGAGAATTCCCATGGCTGAGAATGTCGGCTTTCTGTGCTACACAGTAAGATCTACTGAGCAGTGATGCTCGGCTGGCTCGGGGGGAGTGAGAAGAGGGGGGGGGGGATAGTGTAGACGTAACTATGTGATAGAGACTATAATGCTCCTCGGAAGTCGAGTCAAGAGACGTGGGTGGCGCAAAAGTGTGAGACAGGAGAGTGCAGGAGATACAGGGAGCAGGCGCAGGGCTGCTTCATAGAGTAGCAGTCACCAATGTGCTCACACACACAGACACTACGCGTATGCGCCGTCTGCCAGTGTTCGTCTGACCGGCGCACTCTGCACAAACTTGTGTGCCGAAAAACTTCATATAATTGACATGTATGTATATATACAGAGTCACTATGGAAATACTGTTGACAGCGATAAAATATGCGTACGTACGTACGCATGCTCACGTGCGTGCAGGCCACGCTACAGACGGCTTGACGTCCTCCCCATGTCATCGACGCTGCCATCCACCCACCGCTTGAGCATCTGATAGGCAGCCGTCCATGGCGCTGGGATGCGCATGTCCGGGTGCGTACCAGCCATCGCGCGGCGCACTTCGTCCTTGCTAGCCCAGCGGACGCTGAAGAGCTCGCTCTCCTGCAGCCTCAGCTGCTGGCATGATGGCGCCACGGCATAGAAGCACAGCATTGTCAAGAAAGGGTAGGGCCACGGCTGCGAGCCCACATACCGCGTGTCCTGCACCACTGCTCCGGTCTCCGCCACCTCGCGTCGCACTGCCTCCTCCACAGATTCACCGTGTGAGAGGAAGCCAGAGAGGATGGTGAGCACGTTGCTCGCGCGCCGGCGCTGGGACAGGATCACGCTCCCCCTCCCGTCCAGCACCGCCACAAGTATGGCGGGCATGAGCTGTGGGAAGTATACGGCGCGGTACTTGACGCAGCGGCGGCTCATGCCAACGTCATGAACACTCGTTGTGGCTGTCCCGCAGTTGGCGCAGTGGGGCGACCGGCAGTGCCACTGCAGCAGCGACAGTGCGGCGCCCACTGCCGCCTGGTCAGGCACAGAGAGTGTCATTATAAAAGGACTTTTCGGTGACCGCCATGCTATCAACCGCAGGAAGTCTGGCGAAACGTTGTCTGAGCTTGTGGTGAAGAAGTGAACCTTCGCTGTCGTATCTTCCCCAACATATATCAGTTAGGAGGCGTCCAGGGCCGGCTTCGCATCGTGCCGCATGGAGTGGCTCCACGTGTGTTCGTCCTCCGACGAGGATGCTGCCGCAACCGCTGACCCATCCTTCTTTGCGATGATCAGGCGGGAGCGTCCACTCCCGAGACAGCTCTCCAGGAACCCCGCCTTGCGGCGCGGCTCCTCGTGGCACTGCAGACGGCCGCCACTCATACTGAACTGGATCATGTCAGTCATTAGCTGTGCTCACTCCCTCCAGATGCACATATGTATAGAGAGCGACATAAACACCAGAGTCCTTCATGCAGGTTATACATAGAGTATAGCAAAGGAGGAGGAGTAGGGGGATGAATGAGTAAGGAGGAGGGGGCACGTGCGGATGCGTGAGCAGCCCCACTGCGTGAGCCCACACACCGTCATAGTACTGACGCAACACCGCCTGTAATTATTTGACTCAGAACTGTTAACAGGAAAGGGAAACGCTCGCAAGAGAAAAAAAAGACAGAGTGCGCGAGACAACAGAAGCAACACCAGCGCGCTTTCACTCGGCCTCCATGGCGCCATTGTAAGTGGCGATGGTGCACTGGCAGTCCTCCCCCCAAAAGCATGTATGACGTTAGATGCATATGCTTACTTCATAGTGATGAGAGAAAAAAAACCACTTGGAGTAGCGCTCTGACGGGCAATTGACCCGGGCATGAGCTTACAGCTGCGCAGACGCTGGACCCCTCTCCTCTCCGCCCCCTGCTCTAAATATCGAATATGGCTGCTTGTGAGACCCCATCCCTCCCCATCCACGCCCGGAACATTCCACTGCAGTTGAAAGGCAGGGCGATGTTGCCATTGGTGTCCACGGCGATGAGGCCCCCAGAGCCTCCAAAGGCTCTCAACTCCCGGATTGTCGTGCTCGCCGCTGCATCGAGAGGGTGCCCGCAGAGGCGCATCCGGGCATCCACTTCGTGCGCCACCGCGTACCGAATGAAGAGCTCCCCATCCCCTGTGCAGGATACTGCACAGGTGCGGTCACTGGCCCACGTGCCAGCACCGATCACTGGACTGTCACCCACACGCCCAGGCAGCTTCCCCACCATGCCGCCAGTCGAGGTGGCAGCCGCCACGTGCCCGTGTGCGTCAAGCGCAACTGCACCAACGGTGCCATGCCGGTCGGCACCACCCGCACTGCCGCTCTCATGAGCTGCCAGAACCTTCTCCAGGGAAGCCATGCGCGCCTCCGTGCCGAACCACTCCGCCTCTGCCATCTCCAAGCCGGCACCCTCGCAGAACACTCGCGCACCCTCACCGCTCAGCAGCACGTGGCTGGTGCGCTCCATCACCGCGCGCGCCGCTCTGACTGGGTTGCGAGGCCCACACACACCAGCCACGGCGCCGCACGCGCCGTCTTCGCCGCGCATCACCGCAGCGTCCATCTCGTGTGTACGATTAGATGTGTAAGAAGCACCTCTGCCAGAATTGAAGAGCGGGTTGTCCTCCAGCGCCACTACCGAGGCCGTGACAGCGTCCATCGCTGTGCCACCAGACAGCAGGATCGCTGCTCCGGTCTTCAGTGCGGCCAGCAGCCCATCCTTGTATGCGCGCTGCTCCTCTGGAGTTATGGCTTCCAGCTCAAGGTTCCCCGCACCACCATGGATGGCAATGACTGGTATTACCTTGGAGCTCTGCAAATCTGTCATTTGGGGTGCACTGGATGCGCTATAAGCTTCCCTACGGTTCATGAGACCGCACAAACAAGATATTGGTAAAGCAGAGATTGTCATTGACTTGAGAGGGGGGGGGGATACAGGCGACGGGAGGGAAGGAGCCCCACATCACAATCTAGAGAGTAGCCGAAGCTGAGAACACTTACAGACAGTGGATACACAGAAGTCGACTGTAATTTCATAGTCTCAATGAGAGCGAACAGGGGAACGGATTCAAATTTGGTCGCCGCTATCATGCTTTGGCTCCTGCTCGTAGCGCTACATAGAATACTGGCACTTGCACCAGCCAGCACCGCACACAACGGTACCCCTCACCGCAGAGCGGGGGTGCACCCATCACTTCATGTGCATCAAAGCGGTGTCATCACTCCCACATGGACTCCAGAAGCTCTGCTGGGAGTGCGTGCGCAGATGAGGAGAAAGAACAGACTCCCATGCACACACGTTCTCTTCCTTCACCCATACTCAAGTACATGTGTACTGCCTCCCTCGTGTAGAAATGCCCTCTCTCTATATAAACATATAGAGTGCTACATGGGCAGGTCCGACAAACATTATAATAGGGACACAAGAGACAAAGCAGCCCCGGCGAACAGTGACGGTCACACGGAGCAGGCTGCACAACGCTGTCCGTTTAGAGTGTACGCCATCACATTGGTGCATGCAGATTCTGAGTGCCTCTGGCGGCGGGGAGGGGAGGGGGAGCGGTGGTAACTGACCGTTCCCGGATTGGAGTGCGCATATATATATATATATAGTTATCAAGCAGGATAGACGTCAATGTCTCCAGAGAGAGAGCGAGCACGTGTGTTGCCACCGTAGTAGGTGAACAGAAGAAAAGAAACGGAGGTGAACGAAAAATAATCTTTTTTTTATAATGACAACACGTCGATTCCTCTGACACCCACTCAGCACTCCGCAGTTGCCTCAGTTTCCCTTTTTGTCGAGCATGTGAAAGTGGTAGTCACAGTGCCACATCGCTTTGTTTCCCTACATGCACTCACCCGAGGATATAACGGATGAGGGATAAAGATAAAATAAAAGTCAAAAAATATCGGACGTATGTGCAGAATAAAATACATCACACCAGGAAGAGAAGAAAGGGCAGTAATAGCGATGGACTGCATCGATGACGTGCGTGCTGCTACTAGAATAAAAAAAGAGGTCGACGCGTGGGGTGAGCAGGGCCCAGCGTTCGGCTACGGTGCTGCGTTTTGCAGCGCAGACAGCCACTCTTCGTAGGAGTTCTCCTCTTGTGCCTTAAACCAGAATGCCTTTCCGGTCTGATTCTTCATCGCGAAGACGTACCTTTCACCTGCGATCGGCTCGTCGATAGGGCAAACAGAGGTGATGGTATGCAAGGGGACAGACTCCACACTGCCACTGGAGACCTGCTTCATCGTGATGGCCTTCTCGTCCAGCGTCAGCTCGCAGTCCTGCCAGCCACCGCCGGCGGTGTGACGCATAACAACGCCGGTGCGTGGAGAGATGGGGGCGTTCTCAACGTCCTGTGCATCACTGTTCATGGCGCTGTTGACACAGTTACAGATCTCCTGCCGAACGGGTGCCGGGATGCGGTTGTGGCGCTCCACGCTACGCTGCAGTGTTTGCAGGTTGTTGCGGATGAACGGCTCGTTAAAGAGACGGCGGAAGGAGGGACGCTGCTTCGGATCCACAGAGAGCAGCCTGTCGCACACACTCCGCAGTTCTTCGGAGAATGTGGTCGGGAGCGGCTGGCGGCGCCCATGGCATATGTTGCTGATGAGGTCGTCCATGTTGCGTCCCCCAAAGGGGCGCTTTAGCGCCATCACCTCGTATAGCACGACGCCCAGAGCCCACATCTCACTCTTCTTGCTATAGGGCTGACGGTGCCACAGCTCAGGGCTCAGGTAGTAGGGGGTGCCGCAGAACGTGTTGCCGACGGGCTGGGACAGCGAGTCCTCATACTGGCGAGAGAAGCCGAAGTCGCCCAGCTTCACGAGGCCGGTGGTCGTGAGGAGGATGTTGGCCGTCTTGAGGTCGCGGTGCATCATCTTGCTGGAGTGGATGTGATCTAACGCCATGCACAGCTGGAGGAAGATGAAGATCACTTCGTGCTCGCGGAAGTACCGCATGGACTGTTGGCGCGCTTTGATCTGCTTATAAAGGTCTCCGCCGTCTGCATACTCCATCACGATGAGGAGCATCCCGTCTCTCTCGAGGGAGTCCTCGCAGCGGACGATGTGCGGGTTGTTGCAGCGCGACAGGCACTTCACTTCGTTCATCACAAAGCCACGGTCCCTTGCACCCATGTTGTTGAGGTCCATGACCTTGGCAGCGAGGATGCGGCCAGTCGCGCTCTCCTCGACACGCCACGCGCTGCCAAAGCTCCCCTGTCCGAGTAGCTTGCGCTTCACGTATTTGCAGTCGGGGCGTGTGCCCAACACACCATCCAACGGGTCCGCACGACTGCCGTCCAGCTGCGGTGGCTGCGGCAGGACATTGCTCGGCGTGTTCGTCGGTCTCACGTTATCGTCACCCATTGCGCTCCAGTGTGTGTGTGTGTGTGTATGCGTGCGTGCCTCTCCCTTCGGTTGGGCGGAGTAAGTGAATGTGCGCGACTGATTTGCTGCGTGTGATTCAGTAGCGTACTTATGCGATCCTCAAGTGCCCAGTAAGTGGAGAATATAGTGGAGCAAGACTGTGCTCCAAACGCTTCTTGTAGTATCTATGCGTAATGACAGCTGATTAAGAGTTGGCTACTTCACAGATGGGAGAAAGCAATATACATACATACATCGAAAAGAACAATGAGGAGTGATTAGCAGCGGGACCGGTAAGTGAAGAGTGTGTTGCCTGTGAAGGGGGGGGGGGATACAATCCGGAAGGAAACGCTGCTCCCCTCCTTCACCCAATTCCTCCCTCTTCTGCTCCATTACATAACCGATTTGTGGCGGCCACGATCATTGTAGCCTCGACACGAGTGGAGAGCCAATGAAAGAGTGTTTAGGTGTATAACAGAGATATTTAAAAAAAGATAAGGTATGTCTGTCTCAACAACTTTGTCGGTACGATACGGCTTGCTTGTCCTCCGAAATTTAGCTCCGTGAAAACCCTTGTCAGTTGACTGCATACTTAGATGCGTAGATCCAGCTGGGGGCTGTGAACGCACTTGCAACAGCATACTCCGTGCAGTTATGTCATCATCATCATGGTCATCGACAATAGAAAACACTAAAACAAACGTTAGGCTTGCTACAGAGGAGACAAGGCGGACGTATGCGGTCCTGGCCAAGCGGTCAGAAAGCTGCGTGGGTCTGCTGCTGTCATCGGCTCCTCAAGACTCTTCTCCATACTCCTTCGTCCCCGCCTCCCCTTCTTCTACGTCCTCACAATTGAAGCGCCTGCGCTGGTCGAGTGCCTCTTGGGCGGCGCGCGCCAGCTGCGGGTTCTCGAAAAGCTCAGTGAAGCAGTTGCCAGCGCTGCCACGCTCCGCCAGCCCGGCGAGCAAGAGACGGCGGAGTTCGCCCAGGCGAGACTGCTGCGTGCTCCCGGTGTCGTCGGCCTCTGCCCAGCCCCCCTGCTCCCGTACCATCTGCAGCCACTGAAACTGCGCCACGTCGTCGGTCCCCCACGGCGTTCGGCTGCCCGCCGGTGTGCCGGCCTGCTCCTGTACCCGATAGTAACGCTCCTCAATCATCACGATGGCCGCCGCGAGGTCGGCCGCCAGACCCGCTTCCACCAAGTCGTTGGCGATGTCGATCTCGAGCAACTTACGCTGCAGCTTCGCGTGGAAGTAGCGGCGACTGTCTTTCCATGGGACGGCGTCACGCACGACACCGATGGCCTTCATGCGAACTTCGTTGTCGTGTAAGTCGGCAAAGCGTACGGCGACGTCACGGTACTTTGGCAGCAACTGGGACTCCCGCTGACGCGCGCGTGTTGGCTCCATCGTCGCGAGCTCAGGGTGGCAGCGGCGGATGAGCTCGCGGACGTCGTTGTCGCGGAACTTTATCTCCACCACGGCGGAGGGCTCGAGGATGCCGCCGCGCGAGGACGGATCGCAGTACATCTCCACCACCCTGTTGTGATTGATCACCGGGTCCACCACCACCCACGCTCCACCGCGCAGTTCGCCGAAGGGGGGAATGTAGATGAAGACCGGCGCTGTGTAAACGCGCAGGTTGTCAACAATCGACGCGCCGAACTTTAGCACCTCGTCGAACATGTCGCGCATCCCACCGGAGAACCCGCGCCAGTTCGCCAGGATGAAGCACGGCAGCTGCTCGTGGTGGAAGTCGTCCAGTGCGTCGGCCGTCTTGCGCGCCGAGTCTGGGAACCACACCTGCCCGGCCTGGGCGACGAAGGAGGAGGTGGACGTGGGGTCTGCGGGGTCCGCGGGGTCGAACTTCTTCGTGAGCCGCGTCTCGACAACAATGACACCGCAGGGGATGCCGCCAAGGGTGGCGCGGCCTGTGACGACGGTCTTGGCCCAACCCTCAAGGCTTTCCACCCAGCTGCCCCGGTCGAACATGCCAGTTCGCTCCATCGATCCCGTCACGAGGAAGCGCGGGTCGTAGGCCGTGTTCACCTGCGGAGCAAACGTGACGTCGCGGTCCACCGGGTCGTCGACGAGACCGGTGAGGCGGAGCGGGAGACAGCGTGTGGGGTGCGACACAGCGGGCACAAAGTCGATCCAGCGCAGAAGCATGCGGGCGCTCCCGTGGTCGTGTTTCGTGTTCCAGTGCGTGACGCCGTTTGGCACCATAATCTGCCGCCCACCCAGCTGGCTGTTGTCGATGTACACCTCCTTCCCCAGCAGCCGGTTCAGCGCCTGCGCGCCGGTGAGGATAAGGGGTGCGTCGTAGGTCTGAATCACGCGTCTGCCCAGGCGGTTGAGGTACGCCCCGATGCCCACGCTGCGCCCCGACACCACACTGATGGTCGGGATCTCAGAGTAGCTCTTCGACATCTCCCCCGCGACCAGCCCGGAGCCCCGCAGGTTCTCAACGCCGATGTACTCCGTGGGGGCACCGACGATGCCGCGCACTGCAAAGCGGGTCTCCCCGCCCACCCGCACCTCCTCCACGGCCATGGCCACACCCTTTGCCTGCAGCTCCGCGTAGTCCGCCGCGGTGAGGTAGAGGTAATCGATCTCATTGCTCTCCGTGAAGGCGACGAGGAATTTCCTCTTGATGTCCGCACTCAGCCCAAGCCGGGCGCCACTGTTGGCGCTCACGTAGACGAAGGGCACCCGCTGCTGACGTGCCAGCACGCTGGCAGCCTTAAAGACGGCGTCCTCCGGTACCGCAAACGAACCCGACTGAAATGTGATGTCGTTCGCCACCATCACGAACTGTCTGCTACCCGCCTGCTGCGTCTCTAGGTCGTAGTAGGCTGCCGGGGTGTAGTCCACTATCCACGCCTTCATCCCACACGGCGCCGCGCCCTCCGCCTGCCCCGTGCCCAGCGTGCATCCGTCCTCCCTCAGGAAGAGCTGGGTGGCGAGGAGCGGGTTGGCGGGGACCACGGCACGGCTGAGGCCCCGGCTGTGACGCAGAGCCGACCACTGCTTCCGTGCGATCAGAGAGAGCAGCACTGGCCAGTCGTGCACGTAGGTGGTCTTGGCGACACGTGCCTGCAGGCGCTTGACCTGACCCACGTTGAGTAGAGGATAGGGGCCCAGGACAAGCGCACCCCTCCCCTCACCATTACCGCCGCAATTGTCCTCATCAGTGGCCACGGGGACCTCTCGCTTCTTCGTGGCGGGCAGCAGCTGGCGCAGCTCGTCCAGCTTCGACAGCGCCCTGAAGGTGTTAGAGCTGTTCGTGCGCCGGTGTATCAGCGGGCTGGCGGGGTTCAGCTCGACGAGGAACTCGTTGGACATGCTGTGGGGCAGCGTCACATCCTCTGAGGTCTCCGCGCGCCGAAGATGCACGACACCGTTCTCAAACACCTCGCAGTAGACGTGCACCACGATGCCGAAGCCGGAGGGACTCGTCACGATAACGCGCATCGGGATGAGCCCACTGCCCACCTTCACGTGAAAGGCCAGCTCCATTTCGGCTACGCCAAGGGTGATGAGCTTTTGGAGGTACGAGGTGGCGGCGGTCACGAGAAGCTTCTGCAGAGTGCTCACATCAAACGTCAGCTTGATCATCCTCACAAAAACGTGGTTGCTCGCGGGGTACTTGACCCGCACGTCGTCGCGCGCCACCTCGAGGGCAGCGAGACACTTTGTGAGCATGTGGCCAGCGTCGATTTCGGTGCCCTCCGTCCACGGCTCCATGCCCATATCGTGCGGGGTGACCGCGACGCGCGCAAAGATACGGGTCTCCAGCTGCGACCAGCCCTTCTTCTTCGGCGTGCCCTTGAACAGATGCACCTCCTTGTAGGGTGTCGGGTACATGGTCACATCAAAGTTCGACAGGCGATCCAGCTCCAGCCGCCTGGCCGACTGCGGCATCACGTTGCGCAGCAGTGTGTCCTCCTTGAACTTCGTCTCCTGCCGAAACGTGAACACGTGCGGGCCCTCTTCGATGCCGTGGACAATGAAGTAAACGGTGTGCAAGGTGCCCACCTCCCGCACTACGTCTGCGTTTTCATCCAGTGTGCGCTGACAGATGCCTGCGGCCTCCTCTTGGGTGGTACGGCGTGGCACCGCGAGAAAGACAGTGCACACACTCGTTCCGCCGGTGGAGCGCTGCACCACCTCCTTCAGGGACTCACGGAGTGAGGAGCGCATCTTCTGCTCATCGATAAAGACCATGCACACGCCATTGCCGCCAAAGGAGGCGGCGTCCATCTCCGCACTGCCCACGTCGATGGGCCTGCCCTCCTCGAGCTGCTCGTAGGTGTACGTCGCATGCCAGTTGTCGTCCAGCTGGAATATGTCCAGGTGCTTGATGGTGCCCTCGTCAAAGTACTCGCGACGGATGAAAAGCTCCAGGCAGACCTGCACGAGGTGGTGCATCTGATGGTCAAACATTACAGAGCACATGAGGTCGTAGCCGTAGCTGCCCGTGACGAGCTTGTTGAGCGAGCCATCCTCCAGCTCCCGCGCAAACTGCGTCTTGCGCTCCGCAAAGGACGGCAGCGTGCACTGGCGTAGCAGGTAGCGGGCCTGCAGCAGCAGCGAGCCGTAGTTGTACGACTTCAGCTCCACCAGCTTCTTGAGTGTGCCGTAGAGACTCTTGAGGAGAACGTGGTTTCCCTCCAGGTAGCGCAGCATGCCTTTGATCACCTCGTGATGACAGTCCTGGTTGTGCGCGAAGTCGATCTCGTACACCTTTGCGGGATCGTCAAGGGCGGTGCGCAGCTGATCAATCGACTCCTGCCGGGTGCGGTCGTCGTAGTAGTTCTCCATCTCCACGTAGCGGCTAATGAGGACATCAAAGATCGTCTTGACCTTGTCGGTGGGCGTCAGCGGAGAGGCGGGGTCCATTTCCGGAATGAACGGCAAGTGGATGGAACTGAGCGTCACCGAGGAGAGAAAAATAGAGGAGAACCCCTCCAGCAAGCTGCGTATCCGCCCCTCCACAGAGGTCTCCTTGAAGTGGTAGCCGTGCAGCATGTTCCACATCCCCTCCACCGCCCGGCGCGCCCGCGTTGCCCCGTCGGGCCGCTCAAACTTCCGGTCTATCAGCAGCTCCGCGGACCATGGCTCCCTCGACTCGCGCGGCCTCGCCACCTTGCTAGGGTCGTCCGGTGTGATCTCGGCGAGCAGGGAGCCAACGGCAATGGTGCTGCCCGGGACAGCGCGGTGGTGCAGCACGCCGGGCGTGTTGGCGCGCAGTGGCAGGATCATCTTCATCACCTCGACCTCGGCAAAGGTGCCGCCCTCGCTCACATGGCCATCGTTCTCGATCACGTAGCGCACCAGACGGCCCGGGACGCTGGCGAGCACCTTCGTGGGGTCCAGGTCGCCTGTGAAGTTGGTGACCTTGCCACCAATCGTGATGCGCAGGTTGTTGGGCTCCTCTTCCGCGTAGGCCACAACTGACTTGGGCCCGATGATCAGCTGCAGCGCCCCCGACTTGAGGGCTCGGTAGGTGGCGTTCACGAAGCTGTCGTTGAGGGCGATAGTGTACTCGTTCGGGCTGATCTTGCCAGTGCGAACAATGTACTTCTCCCCCAGTGACACGTAGGACTCTGTCTGGTAATTGGACAGATAATCTCGCGACGGTACGTGTCCGGCAGCGAGGAAGGACGTGTATTTCTCAGCGTTCTCATGGAGAAAGCGCAGGTTGCGGAAGACACTCGCCGCAATGAGGGCGACGTGCACGTTGCGGTGCTCCAGATCCGGTGAGTTGCGCTCAGCAATCAGGCGGTCCAGCCAAGCGGTGCTCACTTTGCAGTTGCGGAAGTCTGCCGACTCGATGAGGTCGAGCACGTAGGCCGAGGAGGTGCGAATCTCACCACGGATCACGAGATTGCGCAGGGCCAGCGCCATGCCGCGGCGGGCGTCCTCGCGTGTCTCACCAGAGGAGAAGATGTGCCCAAACTGCGAGTCCGAAAACTGATGGATCTCACCGCCGGAGTTCACCGAGAAGTATCCCCAGCACTCCTTGCTGTTCTTGAAGGAGATCTCTTCCACACGGCCGGAGGTGGGGCGGAAGCCCTCGTCAGTGTCCTCGGCGGTGATGCGCACAGCGATGGTGTGTCCCTTTGGTGGGAGACTCGTGCGCGTGGTGAAGTCAATTGGCGTGGTCTCATAGGGGCGCTCGTTGAAGAAGGTGCGCACCTCCGGGATCTTATCGAGACGGACGCCCATGCCCACACACAGCAGCGCGGCGGGCAGGTTGACACCAGAGATGAGCTCGGAAACCGGGTGCTCCACTTGTATCCGGGGGTTGAGCTCCAGGAAGTAGAATTCGTGCGTGCCCTTATCATACATGTACTCTACCGTGCCGAGCCCGCAGTAGTTCACCGCCTTAGCAAGCTGGATAGCGGCCTGCTCCATGCGCTTGATGATCTCCGGGTCAACGTCAAAGGCCGGCCCCTCTTCAATGATCTTCTGGTGGCGCCTCTGTACGCTGCAGTCGCGCGTCCGCACGGCGATGCAGTTCCCGTACTTATCAGCGAGCAACTGCACTTCAAGGTGCCGCACATTCTCTAGCATGCGCATCACAAAGATATGGCACCCGCGCACCTCCTCCGACACCGCGAAGAACATATCCTTCACCTCGCTCAGTTGCTTGCAGTGGCGAATGCCTTTGCCACCTCCACCCTCGGAGGCTTTAATCATTACTGGGAAGCCGATGCGGCGGCACACCGACTCACACTCCTCCGGCGTCGTGACGTAGGCCTTCTCGTACGTGACGGGGTCCACGTTGAAGACGCCAGGCTGCAGCTTGATCGTGTCGCCGCTCCACGGCACCGTAGGGACACCATTGGACTGCGCCACAATCGTGGAGGCGATCTTGTCGCCCAGGGCGAACATGGCGTCCTCCGCTGGCCCGAGGAATGTCACGCGACCCGTCCGCGCGCACTCGCGTGGAAGCGCGGGGTTCTCCGAGGCGTGGCCCCAGCCGGGGTAGATGGCGTCGCAGGAGTTCTGCAGGGCTGTCTGCATGATGAGGTCGATGTTCGCGTAGTTATTGCTGTTGGGGCCGCCGGGCACGGGCACGTGGTGCTCGGCCATGGAGATGAACTCGGCGTTGCCTTGCAGGTCCTCTGGCGTGGCCATTACAACAAACTCAATGGCATTCTGGTCCCCAATCTGCTCGTACATCCAGGACCGGATGGAGTCGATACCTTTGACGGCAGCGAGACCATTGTTCGCAACTAGTACACGGCGGATGGGGCGTGTGGCGCCGAGGCCAGCGTAGAGGGCATCTACAGAGTCGTACTGCAGCCCAGTGGTGGATAAGGATCTGCTCATTGGAAATGCAGCCCCCTCCAAAAAAATATATATATATATATCGGAGAGCAGCTATAGGCTACCAATGTAGGAGATACGGGATCCTCTTCACGTCAATGAGAAAAACTACACAATGCTATACTTACTGCAAGTGTGTGAGGATTGGAAGGGGTGGGGGGAGTGAGGAGGATGTGGTACTGTGCATAGTGACGCTACACACACGCACGGCGGGACATTCCAGCGTGCAGTTCCCTGACAGTGTCGTGGCTGCTGCCCCCCCCCCCACACACACACAAAAGATAGAGAGCAGCTGCATCGTCACTTGGCACTTCAATGGGGGGAGGAGGAGCGGGGGGGAGACAAAGTGTTCGGCGAGAGTGTTATCAGCTGGTTTTGTGTTTTCCTGCTTTCAGTGCGAATCGGTGACGTGCTGCATAGCAGAGACACACACTTCACATCCGCTGAATTGACACCCTCTTAGACTCCATTACAACTTACTGCTTCACTTACTCGAGCACACACACACACGCACGCACGCGCCCGCTCCCTCTGTTGTCTTGTCAGCGACGTCTTTATGAAGCGGTGGGGGCTTCCAGCTGATGGTCCTCACTGCGCTGGCGCTGCTTCTGGGGGAAGTCGCTGCCGCCCTCACCCTCACCCTCCTCGCCGCTGCTCGTCGCCCTTTGGTGCTTGCGGCCCGCTATCGCCTCCGCCCCATCAGCCGTTGCGGTGACTGGGGCCTCCACCCGCTCCTCCCCTTCCTCCTCCTCATCAGAGAAGAAGTGCGAGTCCACCGAATCCTCGCTCATCATCTCGAGTAGGGCGGCGTGCGGGTTGTCCATGGGTGGCACGGGGGAGGTCGATGGGGACCGCGAGAGCACCGCCTCCATGCCCATCTCCAAGGCCATCGCCTCGAACTCGGAGAGGCCGGAAACGGAGCGGTCCAGCGCACTGGCAATGCTGGAGGTCTCCGCCTCCGCCAGCTGCGCCTCCTCGGGAGTTTCCTCCAGCGCCTTGCACAGCTGCGTGGCCAGCACTGGGTCACGTGTCATCAGCTCTGACCCGTGCGTCTCCACCAGTCCCGACACCGCCTCCTGGAAGACGTGGACGGGGGGCTGGGCAGCGTCGTCGTCCTTCTTGTTGACAGAGTCCTCGCTGTGCATGATTGTGACGTAGGGGCTGGGGCCCTCGGGGCTGCGGGGGACACGGCCCTGCCGTGCCTTCTCTGAGTGCACGCCGTCGCATAGCTGCTGGAAGAAGTGCAGAAGCACAGAGCACAGGATGTTATTGCGGTAGGAGTAGCACAGGTACAGGGACATGACGGCGTCCAGCACCGCCTCACCACCCCTCAGCAGCTCCAGCAGCCGCGCATCGCCATTCTCCAGGAGGCTGTTCAGGAAGGCAAGTACAGATGACTGGATGTTGGCGAGGCGCCTCGCCGGGATCCGCAGTACCGCTGACAGCGCAGCGAATACCTTTGATAGACGCAGCAGCTGCGCTAAGCTGTCACACAGCCCGCGCCACGCCTCCCTGACAACCGCCACCATCACACGGAGGCAGTAGTGCAGCTGCAGCTCCACAGCAGAGGAGGGGCGGCCTACCGCTCGTCGCCCACTCGGCCCGTCGCCAGGCGCGACGGAGGCAGAGGCGGTCACATCCTCCAGCAGTTTGCCCACATGCTTGGCAACAGAAAACAGTGGCGGGTTGTCAATGCCATCGCCCTCCACCCAGAACTTCACTACCTCCAGCCTGGACTGTGCCGCCGCCTCTCCACCCAAGAAGATCATTGCCTGTATGAGGCCCATCCCACATGCAACAATCGCATCGTACACCGCCTGGAGCTCGCAGCTCATCTGCACTACGGTCACGCACTGCATGAGCAGCGTCAGCGTGCACTCGCGTGGGTTGGTGCTGGCGCCGCGCAGAAGCTCTTCACGAGCTGTTGGAAGCATTGTGATGCAGTGGCTGATTGTGTCGCACGCCATCTGGAGCGCCTGGCTCGCCGTGGGGACACCTTCCGCAGTCTCACCGTCTGCGGCTGCCTCCGAGGCGGCGCGGCTTTCTACATATTCCTGCATGGAGCGTCTAAGGGCCACGTTGATAAAGCCGAAAACACCGGCTTGCAGGACCATGCGGAACAGCGACTCCTTTGGATCGAGGGGGATCATCGAGTTCTTGATGGTTCTCGCCATCTCATTCACAAATGCGGCCAGCCTATAAATCTCAGCGCTGGTGGCTCCGGGCTCGGACGCATGACGGAATGCGTCTGGCAGTACCGTTTCGGAGGAGCATATCTCTTCTATCAATGTGTACTTGAAGCGCATCAAGAAGGTGCTGAGCAGCGAGGAGGACATGGCGTCTCCCTCATCAAGGCTGAGCGGCAGAAGGTCCTTCAGGTAGCCGCACGAGTACAGCACGTGAATACGGGACAGCATCGTCTGTGGGAGGTGGCATGGATCCCGGAAGGTTGCTCGGCGCTCGGCAAAGCTAATGAATCCACTAGCCTTATCGCGCTTGCCAATGCCATATTGCACAATGTCGATGCACTTGTCAATCGTGGTGGTCTCCACGAACTGCGCGATGATCTTCCCCTCTGTGTTGTACGGACTCCGCAGGAGCGCCAGCACGATGAGGCTGATGGCCTCGAGGCTGTCCGTGTCGCCAGTTTCCACGCTCGCCTCGAAGAGGGCCGCGAGCTGCTCAAAGTAGTCGTCGTGGTCGCGCACGTAAATACCAAAGCGGTGCGTGTCCGTGACGACGGAGTCGAGGATGTTGACAAGGTTGCCAGGGTGCACGGTCCACCTATCCGCACTCGGACGCGCCTTCGCCCCTGCGTCAGTGCCCACTACGCGTCGACGCTCGCCACGCTGGAAGTCCTGTATGTCCCTCATGACGGAGTCGCAGCCCTCTTTGGTATTGAAGCTGCACGCCATGTTGCGCCCCAGTTCCGGGTCCGACCACACCAGGATGGACTCGTGCTGAACCATGTAGATGTCATCCAGCGCCAGTGGCGTGCTGAGTAGTACGTCCTCTGGGCTGTCCAGCGCCACCATCTGCAGCTTCGCCTCCCGGTTGACGGGCCCGCTGCCGCTTGACCCCTCTGCTGCCTTGCCTACCTTCCCGCTGCCACCCTGTGGCGCTTCGGCATCCGACGCAGCCAGCAGCTCACGCACCACCACTGAGACAGTGCCGATCCCCATCTCCGTCCAGGAGCCATCCTCAGCCGTCGCCGTGAACAGCTTTGCTTTGGTCAGAGGTTCGGCGGCGCTGTCATCCGGGTGTACAAAGCTGGTGCCAGCTTGCATCAGTGCGCCAGCAGTATGTATTGTTCGTGTGTGTTTTTTCTATGCAGCTCCAGTCGTCACCCTCTGAGCCGGAGAGAGAGGGACGAGAGGGGAAGGGGGAGGAACCCTGCACCTGCTAGTGAAGTGCGCGCACCTGTCGTCCTGGCCCACACGAGACTGACGGCGCTGCACGGGAGTTGAAGTGAACTCACAAACAGCCGCAGCCCTAACACACAAAGTGAAAAATGAAGGAAGAGCAAAGTAAAATAACAAAATATCACTTCACTACACCTCCCTTGAGCTGTGATGAATGAAGACGGAGTGCGCCGCGTGGACTCTGAAGGGTTGATAACACACGTTATGCAAAATCCGCTTCGTGCGCAGTGTTGGTGAGCGCGCGTTTCCCTGCTGCACAAGCGCGCGTATGTGTGTGTGTACGTATTTATGTGCGTGACGGGCTACCTGGTGTGTCACAGCCCGACCGCGACGTATGCTTGTGAGACAAGAAGGCGTGGAGAGGGACAGGGAAAAACCACTTCACAGAGGTCTATGATGGAGCATGGAGTTGCCAGCAGTGCCTTCTCTGTGGGCAGAGTGCTACGCAAAGGCGTACTTTCAAATAATATGAGCACGAAAAATTGCCCCATCAACGTAAATAAAGGGTAAGGCGCGGGTGAAGGCGTGCAGTTGGGGCCCTATGGCGCGCACTGAGAGTGAAGGAGCGGGGGGGGGGTGAAATTGATGGCAACCCAACACAATGCAGTATGAATCTATGGATGACAAAACCAATGTATCGCCTCTAACGGGATACGCACATGCACGCACAACACACCTTACTGTAATTGTACAACTGGGTGAGGGGAGAGAAAGAGGGGGGCCATCACCCCCTCCCCCAAGTGCCTCGGGCCGCGCCTCCCCCTCTATCGGCGCATCATCATCTCGGGCACCTCCCCTCCCTTCCGCCTCTGCTGCTGGGCGAAGCGCTGCAGCTGCTCCCCGCGCGCCATCAAGTCATCGACCTCCGCAGTGAGCGCTTCGACAAAGCCAAGGCGCTCCTCCGTGCGCGCAGTGTGCTGACTGAGCATCGCCGTGTAGCGCAGCATCGACTGGCTCAGATCGAGCGAGTCGACCGACAGGCTGCGCGCGCGCACGGGCGTCGTATACACTGAGACCCGCGTGGGCATTACTGGCGTGGGGAAGAGCACGAGCTGGGGCTCGCCACCTTCATCACGGCGCCACACTGCCGCCCTCCTCACGGGCGTTACGATGTCCTGGACTGCGGGAAGCGGAGAGGAGGTAGCAAGTACCTCTAGATCTTTGTTCCCTCCGTCGTCCTCACTCTCGTTGACAGACGGCTTTGTCTCCTCCGTGGGGGCCACTGTGTCCTGATCCTCTCGCGACGCTGCCAAAGCCTCCAACTGTGCGGCAGCCTCGCGTAGCTGTATGCAGTCGGTCTCCAGCGCCTCTAGCTCACACTGTGCCGCGTTCCTGCAGGCACGCTGTGCCTCCACGCTGCTCCGAGCCATCACCTCGAGGGCAAGCGTCAACTTTTCCGCAGCCCCCTCATCGTACAAGGCCTGCAGCGCGCGGGAGTGTCCAGCTACCCGGTCGTAAATACGGCCCCAGTCATCCAACGCGGTAGCGACACTACGGCCGGTGTCAGTTGCGTACACCTCCAGGCGCTCGAGGAGTCTCTCTTGCTCCATCGTGTGCTTCCGTGTGGCAGCCGACAGTGCCTGGCGCTCCCGAAGTAGGAGCGCGTGGGCGTCCGTCTCTGCCTGAGCCTTGCGAGCCACCAGTCCATCCCGTTCTACCTGCAGTCTCCTCACCTCCTGCCGCAGCGACTGCGCCTCCTCGGCACCCGCCGCCTCAGCCAGCGCTCGCTCTCGCTCCACCGCAGCACCCACTGCCCCTCTGCCCGCCTCACGCGTTTCCTGCAACTCCGCGAGGACCGCCTCTAGCTCGGACGCCAACTCACTCAGCTCACGCTCATAGTTGGCACTCACTCGCTGCAGACTCGCGCGGGCGTCCTCGTCGCTCTGAGTGAGCTGTGCCTGAGCACTCCGCAGCTGCCGCGTAAGCGCCGCCTTCTCACTTTCGTAGTGGGAGCTGTTGCTCTCGATCGTGGCTGCCAGGGAGGTCACCTGCGCCTTATAGCGCTCTGCCTCGCTACTTGCAGGAGGCTGAGCAGGTGTTACCACGTCGGCAATCGCGGCGCGCTGCTCCGCCTCGCGCAACTGCTGCTCCGCCTCCGTCCGCCGCAGATTAGCGGTGGTCACAAGGTGCTGTACAGACCTCATAAGCGCGTGAATGGTGTCGGGGTGCGTGCGGTACATACTGCCGAGGTCAGTAGGACTCACCGCTACGCCAAGCTCGCTGATGACTGCGCGTGCCTGCGCTAAAGACGCTTCGTCACTTTCGCTCGCGCTCCCTTCCGTAGACAGCTCCGCCTTCTCCTTCAGTAGCGCGATCTGCAGTTTAGTTGATACGAGAATCTGCTCCAGGTGGCGGACTCGTGTGCGCAGAGACTGCACCTCCGCCGCGTCTGCCGCACCAGCGTCAGTGCAAGCAGCCGACCCACTGGCAACAGGCGCAGGCGGTGGGAGGGCGGCCTTAGGCGGCACGAATTTGGCTGCGCTTTCAAAGTCACGGGTGAGGCGCACGAGGAGCTCCGAGGAGAAGTTGTCCGCAGCGGCGAGCATGCGACCCGAAGCGGAGAATTCGCTAGTGCGCATGGATACGTCGTGTAGGAGGCCCTGCAGAACTGCCGCGTACTCCTCGACTATCCCCGTGAGTTGAATGTTCAGAGAATCTGTCGAGGGTGGCAATGGCTGGGCGTCACTACCGGGAGAGACCTCTACATCCTCGTGTGGAGGTGGAGAATGAGGGTCGGCGTGAACCAGCAGCACCGCAGCGGCGTTGCGCAGCTGCTCCTCCCATGCATGCACAGGCAGGGACCTACTAGGCCTTCCGTCCTGGAGAGGTGCTGCACACTGTTGGAGCTCTGCCGTCATTTGGTCCACCACGAGTCGCAGCTGCTCAAGCACCGCCAAGGCAGTGGACTCGGCCACTAGACTGCCTGAGGAGGCCGCCGGTGCAGGGTCACTCCTCCCGTACTCCTCCTCTTCATCGTCGCTGACAACGACACTGCCCACCAGCGACACTGGGCCATCGTCCACTGCGGTCGCGCTGCCACTTTGCCCGACCTGATATGCTCGCGTCTGCCTCAGAAGCACGCCGGCAGCCTCTGTGTAGGCGTTGATAACATTCTGTAGGTGCGCCTCCACAAGCCTCTGCGCGGTTGCCCCATAGCGCGCGGCATCCCCATCCCACGTGCGCACTGCTGCTGCCACACCACTGACCTCCGTCATCTTGCGGTGAAGCAATTGGCTATGCTCCATTTCTGCAGCGTAGCGGACCCGCAGCTGCACCACCTCGTGCTGTGCGCTGCCCAGAGAACTCTCCATCATTTCGCCGGCTGTCGTAACCTTATCGAAGAGGTTCGACAGTTGCGTATGACGCGTCTCCAGTTCTGACAAGGCATCTGCAGCGCGCGATACAAAGGCGGAGCACACGCGCTGCATTGCACGGGTGTAGAGGTCCTCCTGCGCGCCAGCCCACTCCATCTCCAGCCTTCCACGTTCTCTGTGCCAACGTCGCTCCCGTCGAAATTGGGCAGCACAGTGCAGTGCAGTTGCGCGCTGCCGGTGCGCTACAGTCCACGCTCGCCAGCGCGCAAACGCCGCCTGTGCGCAGTACTGAACGAGCGCTCTTCCAACGACGTCAAGCTGCCTCTCTGCCACATTAAGGTTAGTGCGAAGCGTCTCCTCGCAGTGCTCGTGCCGGTGCTGCTCAATCCCCGCCTCCTCCGCGTGCGACCGCATCAGCGCCTCCACCTGCTCTGCGTGCTCCTGGCAGACGCTACGGCGCTCTCTCTCGGCTCGCTGAAGCACCTCCGCAAGTTTACGGGCATCCTGCAGTGCTGTGTTGTAGTGATCACGCTCGCTCTCCTGCATCGAAACGGCGAGCTCGCGCAGATGCTGCTCAAGGCCTTCCAGCTGCCGTGCATGCTCGCTGCGCATCTGCTCCGCCTCGGTTGCGTGTGCCCGCTGCCTCCGCTCTGTATCTTCAGTGAGGGAGTCCATGGCACGTCGAGCCTCCTCAAGGCGGGCGAGCAGTGGGCGTCGGCCCTCTTCCACCGCCTGAGCTACAAGCGCGGACTGCCCTGTTCGCTGCGCCGCCACCCTCCAGGCCCTAAAGGCGCCAAGAGCCGTGCAGCGGCGATTAGCGCGCTCGAGCGCTGCCGCGCTGGCCTGTGCGCGGCGGTGAGCCCTATTGGCAGCCATTACTTCCTGTCTGCCGCAGTGCTTCTGCCACTCCTCGCACATAGAGCCCGCCTGAGCGGTGTCCAGCACTGCTGACTGAGCCCACACCTTCAGGAGATTTGCCTCCCGATGGTACAGGGCCTGACGTGCCCGCCCCTCCGCCGCTTCCTCGCGCATCCGCTCGCCGCGTTCCTCTTGGAGCAGGCACTGCAGCCTTGCGGAGTTCAATTTCGTTTGCAGTGCAACCCGCTTGCGGTTCTCTGCTACAAAGAGCTCCGACACACGCGCCGCCTCGCTCTTCGCCTCAGAGCACGTTGTGTCCAATTTGTGACAGTGCTCTCGCAGGGCCTCCATCTGGGCAGCGAGGGCAGCACTGCTGCTCTGCTGCTCGCTGAGCGCCTGTGCTGCGCGCTCCGCCGCTGCCCTGTGCTCCTCCGCGCTAGACTGCTGCTGCTGCAGGTGTGCCCGCTGTCGGTCCCGCATTGTGTCAGCGGTGGCGGCCAGCTCACGCTGCGCAGCAACCGCACGGCGGTCGGCCACAAACATCCCCCAGTGGGCCCAGTAGCGGCGGTAGAGGATCTCTCGTTCATCCAGTGACACGCGGTATGTCAGTAGTTCCTGCGTACACCGCTCACGCACTGCCTGCGCCTGCCACGCCCGCGCTCCCACTTTGGCTTCCTGCAGCAACCTCGTCGCCTCCAACAGCTCTGACTCGATCTTCACTGTCTTCTCGCTTAGTGGCGCCAACAGTGCCACATCACGACGGAGCTGCGCCGAGTCCCTCTCATGGCAGTTGTTGCGCTCGTGCAGTCGCTGGGTCACGCACGCAACCGCATCGGCGTAGGCCGCCTCCTTGGCTACTGTTGAACTGTGGAAGGCTTCGGCAACCGCGTGAGTGAGCGCGGCATAACTATTGACGAGGGCGCCCGCCTGCTGCCCAACCCGCAGGGTGTCTAGCCGGCACTGCTCCGCCGCGAAGTGTGCTTGACGAAGCGCGTCCCGCATCTTCGCTTCCTTCCGTTGGAAGAACAGTTCCGACTCTTCCTGTTGCTGCACGTATGTTCGGCTGCGGTCAGCGAACTCGCTGGTCAGCTCAGCCAGAGCTACTCTGAGGCGCGAGACCTCTTCGTCCAGCATGCTGCACTCCCTCGCAGTGGCCTCCGTTGCTGCGAGCGCCTTCGACTGCTCGTCCTCCAGCCGCTCACTGAGCAGCCGTTCAGCCACGCTGGCCTGTGCCTGGAAGAAGTTCGCCTGCCGGTCAGCCTCGGATGCCTCGTGCTGGAGGCGGGTGTGCTGTCGGGTGTGCGTCCTGCGGAGCCACGTGTAGAATACCCTCGCAATGGTGCGACGCCTCCACAGCTGCAGCGAGTAGCGCTGCGCAAGTATGTCCTGTGCGTCCTGCGCCTCAGTGTACTGCCCTGAGTTGACGCGGGTGAGGGAGCGAATGATGGCCTTCTTCATCCATAGGTGCAGTACGTGCCGCTGCATGTTCCGTGAGGAGGCAGCCAGGTAGACTGATGCCGCACCCTCGGAGAGGTGCTCAACCCGCATCTGCTCTGCTCGGACTAGCTCTTCATAGTGTTCCTGCTGCTCCTCCTGCAGGTGGGCGCGCGACTGGAAGTACCGCTCCATGCTGCGCTTGGTGGCTCGCAGCTCCTTCTCCTTGGCCGTAACGCCCTCCAGCGCCACTGATTTCTCGTCAAGGGTTACGAGCGACTGCCAGCAGAGCTCGGACGCATCGCGGAGGAGCTGAGCGGCCTCCTCCTGCCTCTGCTGTATAGTGGCCTGCAGCTCTATATTATATGGATTGACCGAGGTCCCCTCGTCCTGGTCGAGCTGTGAACGCAGTACCAGCAAGTCATTGTGAATACCCAGAACAGCGCCCTGCGCTTTCTGCAGGTGTTCGGCAATCGCCTCCATGTCAATTAGCTGGCGTCTGTGCGATCGCTGGATGAGGGGGGGGGGGGTCAGCGCAGGCACTCCACTCTGCGCAGAGTGGGGGATGCAGCCCTCTCCAACTCTAATTAATGTGCGGGCAAGCAAAAGCACTCTGTTGCCCGTGTAAGGGTCGCTGCTTTTTCGGTTTGTGTGTACTATTTGAAGTGAGTGAAGGAGGAGGGAGAGAAGAAATGGGAGGGTGACGACAGCCTCCCGACCTCTACTGACGCATTCAGCACGAACATGAGTGTGGTGCGGCCCCCCGGGTGATCTCAGTGACATTTATGACTTGCCACATGAAGCGCTGGCAAGCACAAATAGTGACGTCAGGCGGTCAGTTGGGCACATGATAGGCATGACGCATTAGCGATGGAATAGCCGCTCCCGCATGCACACACTCGCGTCCACATGAAAGAAGTGATAACAATAATAATCATAATAATGAGAGTATTCAACTATACAGGAAAAAAAAGATAAGGCGTATGCCAACAGTCTCTCTACCGTTTGTTCACACCAGCCGCGTATCGCCCGTATCGCAACAGGAGGGGAGGAGGAGGGAGGGGAGGAGGAGGGAGGGGAGGAGGAGGGAGGGGAGGAGGAGGGAGGGGTATTAAGGATCGCACTTTGTTTTCTTTGCATTAAGTGATAATTCGCAACCTTAGCGAAGCACAAAGTCTCTCAGGGTGAAAAATAAAGAGATTACAACTTTCATTAGGGGTTTTGTGTTCAGGGAGCGCATCACGCGGGCAACGGAGTCAGCGGCATCCTCGCACACCCTTTTACCTCCATCATTGTACAGCGTCCTCGTCATTTTGCTTTATTTCTCCTCTTTCTGTTTCCACTAATTTATGACATCTTGAAAGGGCTGGAGGTCAGTGACAACGTACGGCTCTGACTCACACTCATCTCCATTGCGGACAGTCGTCTGTCCATCATTGTTAGGCGTGCCTTGTGGTCGTCCTCCGCCACGTTCAGGAGCTGCTGTGCGTGTGCGACGGCACTGGTCATCTCTGTCTCCCGGCTCTCAACCAACTCCGCCGCTTCATTAAGCATGGCGATGACATCACTCACCTGCAACTCTAACATGGCTTTGGTTCGCCTCAGATCACTCACGTCAGCGAACAGCTGCTCATACTCTTCGTACAGTCCGCTGAGATGCGGCGCGGGTGTGGAGGCCCCAGCAGTCGCTGACCTGCCAGCGCCCGCCCGTGCAAGCTCCGCGCGTTGGCCCCGCACAGTGATCGCCTTGTCGTTTTGCGCCGCCCCTGCAGTACTGGCAGTGGTGCTGGTGCGTTGATCCACCGCCGCCTCCATGCAGCACGCCAGCTGCTGAAGCGTGAAGGAATGCGTGTCAACCAGCACCGATCGAGCCCGACTCTCCTCCTCTACGAAGCGGCTCACCGCAGCCCTGTTGAAGTCCCTCTCTTCACGTTGCGATACCTTCGCTGCGGCGAGCAACGTTGCTGCCTGCGCTTCTATCTTGTCGCTCAGCAACCGCAGTTCTGAAGCCCGGCGCTCCAGTCGCGTCTCCTTCTCTAACAGCAGCGAACTGTCGCGCTCCACAGCCTTCCTCTCAGAGGTCAGTCTCTCCAGCTTTGCGGAGAGCTGCTGCTCCCTCTGCACGAGGGCGGAGTCTCCAACAGTATCAAGCGACTTCTCCTGCGCAGCCGGCGTACCGGTGCGCCTGCTAACGGAAGAGTCCTCGTACACACCTGAGCGCTCCGCACGGGACAATCGTGACTTCGTCACGGCCGCCTCCTCGCCATGCTGCCGCTGCTGGTCCTGTGCCACGAACTGTCGGCCCCTGTGGGAGGCTGCGATCTGGTCGTCGCGCTCCGCCCACGATGCTGCCGTGTGCAACCTCCTCTCCTGGACGGAGGCCGCCTCCCTTGCAGCACGTGGCCCGCCACGAGTCTGGGCACTGGACGCGCCGGCAGCAGTCGCGATGGACTCCCATGACAGACTTCGAGCGTGTGTCTCCACAGGGCCCGTGTGAGGGCCTGATGCGGGAGGTGCCCCAAGAAGGCAGCACTCCCACGCCTCACGCCCAGTAGAAGTGAGTGTGTCCGCTAAACACGTCACCATTGTCAGGCGTGACAGCTCGGCGGCGCCCCACGCAGCTGTGAAGGGCGCGGAGTGCACTGAGCCGGCCTGCCCCTCTAGCACACAGCTCAGTGCACTAGAGTTCACAGAGAACACCCGGCACATGGTTGCAACATGCGGGCACAACGTGAAGACGTGCGCCGCACACAGTCGCCCCCTTTCGCGGTTGCGGAGGCCGCATGAGTCCCACAAGGCGAGCCGCACCTGACACACACTCGCCTGTGATTCCTCTCCCCTCAGCAGCTCCTCCATCACCATGTTGACAGTCTTCAAGTTCACATCTGCGGTAACAGAGACACTATCTACATACTCCCAGTAGCTCCTTCCATCCCGCTCGAGGGCGATCTCTTCGCGCGCGACGAGGTCGTGCACCCCCCACGGCTGCACACGCACTGCGCTGAGGTGGAGACTCAGGTGTGCGGCCACGTTCGCGTTGCCGCCTAGCAAGTAGAGAGTATCTTCAACATAGTTGCGCACGATGGGGGCAAAGGCGCTGGCTGTGTGGCTCCAAGGGGCACCGTGCATGAGAGTTGCATACGCAGTCGGGGGAGACGCTGCGCTCCGGCCACTGATGCGCTCACGCAGCGGTGTCAGCGTCTGCTCCTGCGCCACCTCCGCCACAGCGGTACTGTAAAGAGCACTGTGAAATGGTGCGAAGGTCACGTTGTCAAAATTGAAGGTGACGGGAAGCTGCCTCTGATTGCACAGGACCGCAACCGTGTGACCGCGAGGGTCTGCGAGGACGGTGGAGCCGCCTCGGCATGGTAGAATGTGGGCGACGCGCCGCACCTCTCGTGCACCACCAACCATTCAGACGGACCCACTGCGGGCCTTCTTTTTCCTTTTCTATGCAATCACTCGGGTGGAGGCACTAGCGCGCTCCATCAAAGAAGCAACCAACCAAGCAAGATGACGGTAACAGCCCAGACGGCTTGGAGAGGGAGGGGGTGGGAGTGAGCAGAGCATATGTACGAGTGCGTCAGCGCTCGCCAGGCACGTTGGGTGGAGGCCATCGGTGTGTATCAGGAGTGCCTCAAAGAGTGACGCTGAAATACAGAGCAGCTAGTATGTTAGGTGAAATACAGAGATACAGCAACAGTGCAGTGTTGAAGGCACTTGTGTAGACGGGAGGAGGGTAGCTCTCCGCGGAGAGATGCCCACTTGTCGCTATGGTGTAGGTGCTGTCTGCGGGGTGGAGTGGCTGCTGGACAGCCCCGCCTGATGCATTGCTGCTATGATGCGACTCAGCACTTTCTCACCCTGCGCAAACGATGCGGCCGCGTTGAAGTTTAGAACTGACTCCGAACGAGTGACAGCCGTGAGCATTTGCATCTCCTTAACTTCTACGTCATTCACAGCCTGCTCCAGCGACTGCAGCAGTGATGCCACAGTCTCTTCCAGGGCAGCCTGCACGCCACGCAGAGAGTTGACGGTTCCCTGCAGCCGCCTCGCCTCGTACCCTAAGAGCGTCACCTCCTCCCGCAGCTTCACCTCCTCCACACGCAGGATACCAAAAGCAGCCTCCCGCCCAGTACTATCAGTGGACAGTGGCGCTGGTGTGGAAGTGCTGGCCTCCAGCTGGCGGGCATCCGCCGCAGGACGGCACAAGCGTGTCGGTGTGCATTTTAATGACGAAGTGCCACCACTACCACGCTGAGGAGCTCCCCACTCACCTTGGCTGCCCGTGGTCAGACCATTCACGGAGGGTGAATGGCCTGGGGTACTGGCGTGGCAGTGCTCCAAGTAGCCAACGTAATCCTCACTGCTCCAGCGGCACCCGTACCAGCAGTTCACTAGCACCTCCGCTTGACTGATGGTGTCCTCCGCCAGCAGTGTCGCCACAACTACACGTTTCACTGTGTGTTGCCCCTCTTTCATCAGCAGCCATGCGAGGCGGCCCGGGCTCTCCGCACCACCCAGCAGGAATTCTCGAAGCTCCATGAGACTACGCCGCAGCTGAGACTGAGCCGACTGCAGTGGAGGCAACAGGCACACACGAAGCACTCCTCGCTCGTGGCCACAATGCAGAGTGAAGGACAGCACACAGTGTTTCTTGGACACGTGTGGCGTCCGTCGTAGCGTTGCCAGCAGATCCAAGAGCGCACCGGCGTTACCAGCAGTGATGGGGCGCTGCTGAGATGGGGTCTCCTGTGCAGCGGCCCCTCTAGTCTTTGGAGTGCAGCTCTGCTGCTCTTCTAAATGCATCTCGCCATCCAGCAGGTCGGTCACTCCCCACGGGTAGATGCGCAGCACGCTGTAGCTCAGATCCCCTCCGCTGCACCCAACTAGCGATATGGAGTCGAGCACAGCGGACTCAAAGGCGCGCTGAGCCTCAGCGGCGTCGCTGCTAGCAATCACTACGCAGCTGCTGCCCGTCTTGCTCCGTGACTGAGGGACCAGGTCGGGCAGCAGCTGCGTCAGGGCGGAGGCACTCACGAGGTCGTACTGGAAGCGCAGCTCCTCTGCACTACCCCTCGTTACCGTCACATTAGCTCTGCTGAGGTCCAATGCTAGAAATCGCTGCGAGGCCCTTGCAGATGGGACGAGCTGAGCTACGAAGGTAAGCTCAGCTGGTGGCGAGAGGGCCGCCATTCATGTAGGGTAGCAAGTGTACTGTAATATTTATATGCATGTGCATGCGTGTGTGTGGTGAGGAACCAAAGGGGTGAGAAGACGAAGAGAGGGAAGTATTGCAGGGGGAACGCTCGACGGCTGAGTAGTGAAAAACGTGCTCAGGCGCCACGCACGTGCAGGCTGCCCTCCCGCCCGAGAGACCAAATGCACTAGCGCGACAGAGTGGCCGTCTCTGTTATATATATATATATATATATATTGTTGTGGTTGCAGTGATTTTTGGGTCTAATGATTTCTAAGAGTCCATCGCTGAGAGGAACCAATTCAATTCGAAAGTGTGGGCAGTCCGTGGGGGCTGCGTGCTGCGCTAGCATCACGTTTTGCGCGTGGGGGGCGTGTGTGTTTATGGTTTCACCCGGTAGACCCGAAGTGGATTTCCTACGACTGTGGGCAGCGCCACGGTGGGGCCTTCGGTGCTCTGTTGTGCCTTCCGCCGTGGTAGGGCCGACGGCTGCGAACAGAAGTCCACCAAATGTGCGGGGCGGCTGCTTGCTGCGATCCCCTCCATAGCAGGCAGAGGCGCCGGGTATGCAAACGGCACGACAGTGACAGAGCCTCGGCCACTCTCCGAGCCCTGAGGCAGCGGGGAGGGCTGCGGCGTACCACCCCTGCCTGCACAGCTGCGCTTACTACCGCTGGGATGACGAGGTGCTGGCGCACTGTCGTTCTCGGCCAGCACATCAAGGCGGCTCTCTTCAAAGTCCCCATACGGTGTCTGCGTCTCTGCCGCCCGCCCGCGCCACCGCGTCCGCAGCGCCATCCACGCATCATAGTATCGTCTGTAAAGGCGCTGCCGCGTGTTGCGCTGAAGGGTGCGGTAGGCCACGAGTACCTGCGCGGAGGAGGCTGAGACGCGCTGCTGAGCGCTCGCCGCTGTGGAGCCGTTGACCGGCAGCTGCTCGGAGAGGTTCGTCACACTGTCGCGGCGTGTCTGCGGAGGAACGTCACCGGTGCCCCTGCCTGGGTTCGTGGGCATACGTGCATTTGTGGGCGGAAAGCTAGAAGGATGGGCACCCCAGTACCGCACTGGAAGGGGTGAGAGCGGAGGTGGTGGAGCCACGCCACAGCTGCCCTCACTGTTGAGACTCGAGTTGACAGGAAGCAGCAACTGGGCAGAGGTGCCATCAGAGAGTTCCTCGATGTCCTCCTCGCTCGAGGACTCTGCAAAGGTCACATGCCGCTGGCCCCCCGGCACTGCCGTCACTGCGTACGCGGTGACGCTCTCGTCGAGGGAGCTGCAAAAACTACTGGAGGAAGAGAACTCGCTACAGTGCGCGGCGTGGCAGCTGCCCTTTGGGTCAGCCAGACTGGCACCAGGGCCTCGGCCGCTCATAGGTAGAAATGAAGGAGACAAACGCAACTATGCTGCGTGGTGTGTATGTGTGTGTGGGAGGCGTGTTACTATGAGACACTATCACTTGACGCAATGTGTGTGCGTGTGTATGTAGGTGTATATGAGGTTAGTGGTGGTGGTGGGAAGGGAGATGCCTTGCGGCGAGCGTGACAGATGGGATAATCAGAGTTCATTGAAAGATAGATCGTCACGTAGGCACAGGCAGATAGACACACACACATATATGTGTGTATGCATAGAGGGAGGCACGTGCCCGTGCGAAAAAAAAAATCAGTCAGGACTGAGTTCAGTGCACTGCACCAACAAGGCAGACTCCATAGCCTTTGATTGCGCGCTTTTCTTTTGCGCAGCAAAACTGCCATGTTCGCTGAAGGGGATATACCCACTAGCGCATGTGTATACAACCGTAGCAACACCACAGTTCCTCCTTTGGCCTTTTCCCCGCAGGACACAGTGAGATCTAGCGCTACAAGTCACAGTGTACATACTGTATTTTGCTGGGAGGCGTTCGCTCCGAGATAGAAACACCACTCAGGCCACTCAATGCTCGTGAAACTTCATTCCCACCCGGGCTGCCGGCGCGCACCGCATCCTGGTCATCTCCAACTGTATAAGGGCTGCCTCTATCGCTGAAGAGAAGTGCCTCCGTCCTCATCGACTCGGGGGTGCCCTGGCCCGACGAGCGCAGCGGTGACTGGGGTCGCTCAGGGCTGCGGTAGGGAACGTCTGCACCACAGTCCACCTGCTTGCCCGTCGCACCCTTCACGAAGTCGCTTGGTGCCAGCGGAGCCTGGTCGCACTCCGAGTCCTTGACGAAGAGAGCCTTACCCTCTGCAGGTTTGCTGCTGGCTGCGGTAGATCCCCGCCGCGTCGGTAGCCTCGAGTGTGCTGGTGAATTGCTCGTAAACGAGCTCGAGTTCTCTGAGAACAGCGCCATATCCTCGGGTGCCGCCGCGTTGCCACCATGGGGTGCAGGAGCCGTCGCGGCTTCCATGCTATCGCTAGCTGCGCTCGCCCCTTGCGATATGGCCGTGGTGTCATCGTTACGGTCGGGTGGAGCCCCGGTGCCCGCCCCGAGGTCGTACTCCCAGGAGCTGCGGAATGAGAGGCCACGTGATGGGCGTCGTGGTGGCATCGGTCGGATTGGCTGGAACGGTGGAGAAGGGGCGTTGTGCATGGGCTGGTCGTGGGTGAGCTCTGCAGTATCTGGGGTGAGTAAGCCAGGGAAGGCGCCACGCGCATCGACTGGAGTGCGCTCCACCTCCATCGGCAGCGAACCCTCTAACGACACCAGCGCGCTCCTCATGCTGCGCGGCGCACACGCATGGTAGGCGTCGCTGTGGTCTCCTTGAGCCTCACGGAAACGGGAGAGCGCTGAGGTCGAGGCTGCACTACAGCTGGGCTCCGTCGCCCTTGAGCACAGAGCATCACTGGATGCCTCCGTGGCAGCCGCTGCGATTGCCACGTCCTGTGGTGGTGGCGACGGTGGAGAAGTCTGCGCCGGGGTCACTGTCCGCACCCTTGATGGCCTTCCCTCCACCTCCGAGGGAGTGCCGTGAGGCGTCGGATACACTGGCCCAGAAAAAAAAGACACCAGCCGCTCACTCAGACGAGCCTTCGGTGCTGTGTTTGCCACAGGGGTCGCAGTACGCACCTGATGCACTGGTAGCTCGATAGACGGAGCGACGAAGGACGGTCCTGCACTCCAGCCGTGGCCACCCGATTCTGACTGCCTCCCATCGTCCTCCCCCGTGCGCTCCTCAGTGGTGAAGTAGTCCTCCGTGCTCCTCCTCTCGCTGAGCGGCGGGTACGCGCTCTGCTGCAGGCGCGGCAGTTGCAGTGTCTGCAATGGGTTCCCAGACAAAGGCACCCCTGCAGCGCTCGGCGCACGTGATGCCGCCTCAGAGGACCACAACGGGGTTGAGCATGGATAACTGTGCGCGATGGGCGGCACAGACTCCACGTGCACCAATTGTGCCGGGGCGTCCCTGCTACTATCGGACCCCCGTATGCCAATATCTGGTCCCACTATGCCAGCGTGGTCACTGACATCCTCGTGTACTGTGGCTTCGGGACTGCTCCCTATGGGGGAGGAGCGGCGCTTGGCATGGTGAGCATCCAGCCACTTTCCAAAGTAACGCCGAAAGAGGTGCCAGTTGGCAGCACTGCAGATCCTCGCGCACTGGGTGAGAGCGGAGTGGGGCTCAGCACGCCGCCGCTGCAGAGGGCAGTGGCTGTCACCGCTGCTCGTAACAGCAGCGGCGGGCAGTTCCGCACTCCACGGCGTGCCGAGCGGTGTGCTGGATGGGGTAGGGACTGTCTGAACAGATTCAATGGAGTCGCTCAGCGATCGCACAGACGATCTGGTGAGCTCTGGCCCTGCCTGTGAGGGCTCAGCACGAGTGGAGCTGCTGGGCTGGAAGACTTCCGCTGACCGCTGTGGCGCGCTCGCAATGGAGGACCTCCACTTCTTGAGGAGCTGTGCCTGCGAGCTCGCTTCCCCCAGTTCGCCTGTTATCGTCTCCATGATGGTAATGGTAGTAGCCACACTGGCGCTCTCTCTCCTGTGCGATGAGGGCACGTCCACGCTGGTGACCGTGGTGGGTGTGCCCTGCTCAAATAAGATCGTAGAGGCAGCATATTCACTGCGCATGGCAAGGTAAAACTGCAGGTCGTCCAATGCGCTGGTAGGGCGGCTGTTCACCAGTGAGCTCTCTACATGGGCACTCTCTGCTGCCACATGTATTTCACCATCGTGTGCAGCATCGTTTACCACAACGCTGACACCAATCTCATCCACACTCACGTCATCGATGAGCGTTACACTGGGAATGCGAGAGTCCGTGAGGGTGGCGGAGACAATGTTGCTCTCCGCCTCTTCCCCACCGACTGCGCCATGGACCTCTTCCAAGGTCAGCACTCCATCGGGTGATGCCATGATGGCACTGTGCACCTCTTCCACAGTGATGGCGGAGGGCGATCGCTGGCCATACTCCGTGTCCGCTGCTGTCACCTCCAGCGACTCCACCTTTCTCCACTGACTGCCGTCGTTGACTGCACCCTTCTCTGGTGTCAGTGCAAGCTCAGCAATCTTACTTGCACTGATATAGGAGCTGGGATACACTACCACCGAGGCGTTAGAGTGGCTGGGGCCGTCGCTTCCGTGCTGCTCCGTCGCATTCTTTGGAGGTAACCGTTGCGCAGCAGTCGATGCGCCAGTGCTCCGCTGGGGAGTTATTTCTGTAGAAGCTGCATGAGGGGCAACCCTCCAGTCGGCCACGGAGCCGTCTGGCCCACCCGCCCCCACCTCGACTAAGCGGCACTGGGAGGACTGCAGCTCCTCCACGAGGCCTCCTTGGTCTCTGCCGGTAGGGTGTTCGATCACAAATTGAATGGATGTAGTGGAGCTCGCTGAAGAGGAGGAGCTCTGGTGATCGCGCTCCACGAGGACGTCAGGGGGAGTGAGTGGTAGCCCTTTAGCGTAGTCCAGCTCCCGCATGAAGGTCTGGCCCTCCATCGGAGTGGACACGGCAGTCCATACAGATGCATGCGCAATGCTGCTCACACTTTGGGTGCTCCCGTGGTAAACAGGTGTGCCGCCGCGACTGCTGTGTCGATGGGACTCTGCGGGCTGGTGGTCGTGGTGGTAGATCACGTTCGCAGCAGTGGCGCGGGCCCTCGGTTTTGTGGGCCTGGCCAGAGTGGTGATGTCCCGCTCGAGGGCGGCGCGTTCTGTGCTTCCCCTGACCACACGCATCGTTGAGCTGCGAGTCGCCTTCGGCTCGCGGAGGGCTCGCGGACTTTGCGTGGACCGCCGCTTTGGATCTGTCACGGCCGCGCGGGCCGCCATCTCCTTCTCTTCGAGAAGCTGGAGTTCCTCCTGTCGCTGCTGTACCCGCTCCCTCAGCAGCTCCACCGCGCGCGTGGACTTGCTGGTGATCGAGGCAGCGCTCTGCTCCACCGCCGTGCTGGTGAACGCGCGGGACCGGGGCCGAATGCGCTTCGCGATCTGCGCCTCCTCCAGTTCCTTCTGCCTGGACGCCTCAACAGCTCGCGTACGCTCCATAACGCGCTCCCTGAGGAGCTGTGTGGCCCTTGTGGTCGGCACCTGGACCTCAGCAGGGTCTCCTCGCTGCACGGGTGGGTATGCGACCTGTGCTCCCTCGGAGGAGAATTCCTCAATCCGCCGCTGCACATGTGCGTTCCTCAGGAGTGCCGCCCGCGTCCAGTGTGTTGGCGCCGGGTCTGTCACGGGCACGGGGATGGTGAACTCCTCCACCCTCTCCGCTCCCTGTCGTGCCTCCTCCAGGTCAAGACGCCCCAGCACCCGCTCCAGTATGTGCTGTTCCCGCAGGATGGAGGAGCGCGTTGGCTGCTGCTGTGAGTGCGCCCGGGGCTTGGCGGCGCGGCCGGCCGACGCATCCACTGGCTCGTACAGCTGGCGCGGTGAGTCAGTCGACGTGAAGTTCAACCTGCGGTCTAAGTAGGTTCTGAAGGGGAAGGACCGTGGCAGCGCTGCTCCAGCCTCCCCGCTGGTCGATGGATGGAGGGGTTGGCTCTCACCGGACGCGCCACCGCGGCTGCGCTGCTCATCATAAATCTCAAAAAACAGTGGGTGGAACCGATATCCATCAGGTAGTATCAGGTCCGGAAGTGGCTCAAACTGCGTAGAGGGGAACATCAAGAGGAACGCTATCGGGAGAATGGGCTTTCTAGTATAAGGTGTGGCTGCGCGTGCCAGCGGGAGCGCAGTGAAAATAATAATGCACACGCAATGTAATGGCAACCCACGCACAGCCAGCAGCACCGTCACAAGCGTTGCTGCAGTGCTTCGGCTCAGGGACTCTAATAGACCAGAGAATTGAAAAAACAAAACAGCAATAAGCAGTAGAGATTATAACTCACGTGTACCTTTACACGTGCATATGCTGCAGTGATCAGTGCGTAGGAGACGACGTGACCTGTCAGTGGCTGTGCAAGGGCTCCATGCGTGCCGAGGGCACCAGAGAAGAGTAAAAAAAAAGATGAGAGAAGAGGGATTTCGCTCAGCGAGTGCGGAACACATACGAGTTTGCCTGCGTGATGCCACGTATCCAACGTGTGGCCTCGTATGCACCGCCGCGCTCCTCGACAACTAACGACTTCACCTTTAGGCCACTGGCGGTGTGCTGGGGAATCTCAAAGTACATGCAAATGGGGCCAAGCTCTCGCCGGCACACCTCGTCGATTGGAATTGACGTAGAGTAGCGCACGTGGCAGGTGTGACTAATGCTACCGGTCAGGCGCGGTATCCTCCAGCGCACCTCTCTTCCCTCTGGGACGTACTCGTAAGTGTGGCCGCTGCCCCGGGTCCCGCCCTCACAGGTGGCGTGTGTGGTGGCGGCCGGCAGTCGCAGCACGACACGGATACATATCGCCGACACGCTCTCCGGCAACTCCGCACGCAGCTGCAGCGCCAACTCGCAACTTTGCGCTGACAGGGACCGCATGGAATGGACGAGGTGGAACGGGGGTTTAATATTGGTGGTCACCCGGTAGTTCATCAATGTGGTTTCCCCCACTGGGGGCTGCACCGAAAGAACTCGCGCATTCTCGAAGCGCGAGTGGTCAGTGCCGCCATCGAAGGAGAGACTGTCTAAGACAGCAGAGGCGTACCGGGTGCGCACCACACTATCATCCTCTACTACCAAGTCGCTGCTCAAGCCGACGTAGAGAGTCGGGGATCCGGCAAGAAAGCTCTTGATGGTCAAGGCCCCATCTACCTCAGCAGCAACTACTGCACCGGCGCAATCAAACGTCACGCTGAGGCGCTCAACAAGGTCTACAAACACTTCGTTGCTGGTCGTTGTGCTGCTTTTGGCAATCGACACTGCCGCCGCATCACTGCGTTTAGTGCGATCGCCACCCTCGGCCCGAATGAGTCGGTCGTAGAGCGACTCCGCATCAAGAAGCCGTCGGCCCTCAATGACATCATGAAAGATGAAGGGCCGGAGCTTATCTGTGCTCATCTCCTGGGTGATCCCACTGTCCACCATCTCATCCCACAGCTCGTACACCAATGTGAAGTTGCTGCGAATCGTCTCCTCTGAGAGGACACCCAGGTAGTCCGTGATCACTTTAACAATACAGGAGAGCACTTCTGCTGTCGCGCTCGGAGAAACGTTATGCCTCGTCGTGCAGACGAACAGTAGCTGACGTCTCTTCACAAAACAGTAGCTGACCCCCTTGACGGAGAAAAAGGGAGGGCAGTCTCCAATTCCACACTGGTTCAGTTGCCCATCCCAGTTCAAGTACTTCTGATAGAACACAGCGTCCGTATCTTGTGGAGTGTCATTCCGGTAATCCCTGAAAGCAAGCCGATTGCCCCTCGATGAGAGAATAAAGAGCTGAGAGATGGCCATACTGCCTGCGCATACTACGATCAACCTATCCTAGCGTAGGACGTGCAAATGGAGTGTCATCGGAAGTGGTGTCTCAGGATAGGGATTGGAAGTGCGTGAGTGTCTGTGTAAGCCTTTGGGGGGGAAGGGGAGTGCAGGTGAATGGGAGTGCAGGGCACAGAGTGAAGCCCCTCTCCTGCGCAGACGCAGCATTAAACTTACAGCGGTGTCCACTTATTTATTTACTGTCATTTGCTAATCGGCCTACTACATAGGCTAAATCACACGGACAGCGTCACCACACGCTATTTCTCCGACTCCTTCGTGGAGGCGAATGAGAGTTTTGGCGCAACCTCCACGCCCCCGTTGGGTGATATGGATGAGGTGGCGCTGTGTGTTGGGCGGATCGAGCAAGAACGCAAGGCAGTAGTCATTCGGTCAATGTCGCTGGCCAGTTGGCTATTTTTGTCTATGATCCCCTTCATCTGAGTGTTAGCGCGATCCGTGTCACGGCGCCACTGCTCCGACAGCTTGCGGACCTGATCAACCGTCTGCTCCGCTTCCTGGTGCGCCGCAGCCTCCATCGCTACACACTTGCGGCGGACTGAGCGTCGCGACCACGCCATCCAGTACCACGCGACAGCAAACACGACGATGCACGCAGCCGGCACGGTGTACTCCTCCCGCCACCTGTGCTGCACCAGCTCCGAGGCGTGGGACTGCATCTTTCCAAAGTCGCCTGACTTAACAGCGTTGAGGAGGTCCGTTGTTGAGGCCCGCTGGTCTCCTGAGGTGCTAGCCTTCTCAGGCACAGATGCCTGTGGGGGCGGTACGCTCTTCTCTGTGTCACCATTAGCAAATGGTGGCTTCGCAGTGGAGCACCACCGTGCCACGCATGTGCAGGACACGCGGTGGGTGGCCGCAGTGGTCATACATCGCTGCATCATTGCAAATAATGATAAGTAGCAGCAGAGGTGAGGTATCACACGTGCTCCTTGAGATGAGCACAACCACAATTAAATGAAGGACACGAAAACAATAATAAACAAAACGAGTAGAGGAAATGAGAAGAGCAAATCTATTTATATACCATATCCGCTGCGCACCACATGGTAAGCACATCCACCGTGATGAGGATTGCCAGCGCCCTTGCAGTCCTGGGCGTAGCACGATGGCAGCAGTCTCACCCTTCCATTATTATATTTTTTTCAGAGAAGGTTCCTTTGCTTGTATTTGCTTCGATCGAAAGAAGAAAGCAAAGCCAAATGGCTATTCCGAAACAACGGCAACAGCCCTAACAGGAGAGCCGTCGCCATTGCGAATCCGTAGTGGAAAGCCATAAAACTGAAATTTCTTCCCACGCAAACTCTCGACATTGACAAGGTCGGTGTACGTCACGACGCCGTGGCTCAGCAGCGCGCGCTCTGTTTCCTCCTCCAACGGACCTCCAACAAATGGCACACCGGCGGCAACAATCGCGTCGACTACAGTGGGAGGTACAGTCTCACAGAAAAGCAAACCTGTGGCCGCAGGGCACTCATGCACGGTTGCCACAGATGCCACCACCGCTGCCCCGCAGAATCTGCTTAGAGGGAGATCATCCAGTGTGGCCCCGCCATTATGCATGTGCGCTGGCGCGTCCACGTGTGTGCCCGTGTGAGAGCCCATTGACAGCTGGCGCAGCTCCCACCCATCCTGCTCCCTCGTGCGTACCCTCGTCACCGTCACGGGAGGATCCCCCTCGAGCACAGGCATCCCGTCGTAGATGCTGGCTGTCAGATCGATAAGCATCGTCGGAAAACTGGTGAGAGCGCCACCGTCCTATCTACGCAAACAGTGCATACAGGCAGAGCGAGGGGGTGAGAGAAGAAGATGATGGAACACGCAAAAGAGAATGAGGTCCAGCCACTCTCCTTCGTCACTTGTCCTGTAAAGATGACCAGAGGTCGGGAATCCATAAGCGGGCATATATTATGTGAACAAACTGTGTATATGAAGGGGGGGGGACGAGAACACAAAAAGTGCACAAGAGTGCCTCGTCATGTCAGACAACTGCGCGCTCACCCACTCTCCTTCTATATGTCAATGAAGCTGGCATCTAGTACCTCCGCACCTCGGGCGTACGTATAGAAGCCCATGTCAGCGCTACCCTCTGCTGCGCCCTTGCCGTAATTCTGGAGCGACTCTTTCTCTTGTGCAAAGACGACCTGCTCCTCAGCTACTGCGGCTGCATCTCCACCAGCGCTCGTAAACTGCAGCTGGCCCGCTGCGGTGGTTGCCGTTGTGTAGCTGTAGGTACCCTCAAACGATGCTGCACTCCACTTGGCGTACCTTCGGTGCCCCTCCTCTACAGCGGTGAGAAACTCTGTGTGTGCCACATCGTAGCTCACGCCGCATTTCTGCTGAAGACGCGCGATGAAGGCCTCAATAGGCAGCTCCAAGTCCTTCCGTCCCATCGCATCGCCGCGCTCCACCAGCTTGACGAGGCAGCCCTCCACGAATGCGAGAGGGAAGAAGCGACCGTATGTGTAGTGAACACCGCGAAGAAACAGCATGAACTGGTGAGGCAGGAGCAGCGGCATCATGTACTGGATGTGCAGTTGGTTCTGTGAGGGTGGGTAGTTGTAGCCGACCACCATCTCCCTCTCTACATTGAAGCCCTTGACAGCCATGAGCGAGTCCATCCACTGCGCGTCGCCAAGGAACTGTTCCCGTGTGGCTTTGTGGCAGTGCTGCAGCAGTCTCTGCGAAACAGAGAGCCCCCTCTCGGGGTGGAGTGTCAAGAAGCGCCAGTCGGGAATAATGGCGTCAGTGGGGATCGCGCAGAAATGCAACGGAGACATGGCAAGTGGGTCATCGAACACCAATGTGTTCTCTGCTTCCCTGCGCACTGATATGGCCAGCTTGCTGTTGCGCGGGCCACTTCCAATGCCAAGCATGAAGGCTGAGAAGATATTAGGCGTGACACCGATTGGGACCGCCAGAAGCGATTGCTGGCACTTGTTGCAGGTGGACAGGGTAAATCCATTTGGCTTCCCACACCCTGGACACACCTTCACCTTGTTGAAAAGGGCCGCTGTGCACACCGCCGTGGAGCGGCCGGACTGAGCTGCCGTGTACTCCTCGGTAGTGCCGGGGAAGTGTGGCTGCACAGTGCGCACTGGAGGGCGCTGCGCAGTTCTGTAGGCGCCATGCCTCACACGCCCCAGAAACCAACTCGTCTCCGCGCCGGCCATTGTGGAGTGGGGGCAGCCAGTCAACACTAGTGCTCCGTTGATTGCAACTCTGAGGGTGCATGGGTAGAGAAGGAGTGAAGGAATACAGAGAAACATAGGAGCGCCGCGTGTATGCACTGCTGTATGGGTGCGGAGAGGTACAGGGTACTAATGTGTGGCCAACAAGTAACAAAAAATATACAAACGCCGCAATACTCTGGCAGAGATCCCGCCCATCCGAGTACGCTGATTACATTTCTTCAAAATAAAAAAGCTGACATAATAACGTGTTGTTAGAGTGCCCTCGACCGAAAAGGAAAGGCTACAGTACCGCTGGCAACGCGAATCAATATATATATAAGCAGCTGAAGGAATATTCCCAGATGCAGGGTTTAAAAAAGGGGAATTTCATTTGAGTTGGCAGGTTAAACGTTGGCTATCACAATCATTATTATTATGAACAAATAAATGAATATTGTCGCTTCCGCCACCTAGCGTAAAGCAGTCGCATCTGTGGGAGGTAGCCGCCCCGCCTACCTTCTAAAGCCATTTGCCGACAAGTGCCATCAGCAGCATACCAAACCAAAGAGCGGCATGCAATCCCAGCTTCTTCGCCAGGCGCCGTGGCGCTCCAGGCACAGAGACCATCTTTATATCCGCGACAAAGTCCGTGAGTACGAGGTTAAACGCGAGGTATAGGAGAATACCGCCGCAGAAGGCATCCAGAATAGCCATCATCGTGACAAACCAAGTTCCTGACATGGCGTCTTTAGAAACAGACACAGCAATGGAAGCTGCAACCATGCCAAGTGGTGCGCTGAAGGAGAAGACGAGGCCCAGGATCGTCTCCAGAGAGCCGTGAAAGTTAGCGTCCACGAGCCTGGAGCCCATGGCCATGCCCTCGAACATCTGATGGAATACCAGCGCAACCAAAAGTGGCTTCAGCTCGCGGTCGGTGGTCAGGCCCACATCCAGGCCGACGAACACACTGTGGAAGGTCACACCGAACTCCATGCACACCGCAGCTATCACTCGGCGCAGCTGCCCCATGTCGTCCGGGACCTCCACAATGAGGTGCTGATGCCCGTGATGGGCAATGTCGGCGTGGTGCTGATGATGGTGATCAGCGCCACTTCCGGAAGGCGGTGAGGAGGGCTGCGCGACGTGTGGTGGGGACACAACAGCCTCGCTGGGGCGGTCTCCATCGCGCAGGGGCTCCTCACAGCACTCGCGGCGCTTCTCCATGTCGGACGCCTGGGTGGCCCAAGGCACTGAGGAGTCCATCTTTATGGGTGTTGCGTTCTCTACAACCACATCCGGCCGTTTCGACTGCATCCAACGCTCCGCAATCTCGGCAAGCTGAAGATCTAGGGCCTGCATAAGCAGTGCCGCCATCAGCGCAAACAAGAATGCGTACGCATTGTAATTCTTAAACGCATCATGGATGCAGGGCTCCTGAAAAGACTGACCTGCTTCATTGATCAAGTGGATAGTCGATACAGAGAGCAGCACACCAGTCGCCGCCGTCTTGCAAGCGGTAAAGATATATGGGTTAGAGCGTAGGAACTCTATTTTCTTTGAAAGTGTTGGCAGCAGGACACCAAAAAGAGAGGCAAAGAGGATGATAAAAATCCCTGCGACGTGAAATCCTACCGAGTACGTACCATCCAGTCCATTGCACCGCGATCTCGCAGATTCATCATCAATCACCTCGTTGCTGATGACACTGTAGTTGAGTCCTACGAGGTAACTGACGCAGTCGTCCTCGATGAGGGTGTGCGATTCATAGTTCATTGCTGTTATGCGATAGATGTGTACTATTATGTCCTTGACAGACACCCGGCGTACTTACCCTTTCTGGGTGTAGGTGTTCGATACTGTATGTGAAACTGATGCGTATGTAAGAGAAAGCGAGGGGAGGAAACAACTGTGGCAGTGGGGGCTGGCATGAGGGGGGCGGGTCTTGAGCGCATTCAATGCCCAGCGGTGGGGGAAAAGAAGGCGGAGTAAAATAAGTGCCGCTGATCAGTGGTGACATTTTTTATATGTGGTGAAGCATAGCGTACACATCCACACACAAGTTGAAATTGAGGTCAGTGGGAATGCGTTGTCATTGATAAGAGCAGAAGTATGACAGTATTCAATTCTTCGCATCAGGTGTGGAGCAGATTCAAAAGTAATTTGAAATAGCCCTCATTACGCGTGCGTAAGCAATACAAGAGTCATGAAAGGGAGAATGACGGGGGGGGGGGCAATTTCGTCGGTTCACCCACCCTGTGAGTGTTCAAAAAAAAAAACTATGACCCCCCCCAATCCTCTTGTGGCTGCTGGCTGGTTAGCTAGTGGTTACAATATTCACTTGAGAACTGTGTGCTGCAACAACACAAAAAGCAAATGACTTATCTGATGGGAGCCGTAGTGTACACACATTGTATGCCTCATTCAGTGTCCACCGGACAACATTGATATTGGCGTCCAGCTCCACGCGAATGGCGGCAGAAGATTGATACGGCCGACGACACTCCACTATCTTTGCCTGCCCAAAGTTTTCACGCACATTCCCATCATTCCAGTAGAGGGCACACCCCACACCGTCTCTTAGCGCATCGCGCGCATTGAAGTCCGTGCCAGCCGCACACACGCCCACAGCGACACACTCGCCGAGCACTACTGCGTAGTCAATGCAGTGCCGACCAGACGTGAAGTACGCACTCGCGACTCCACACACCACATCGGAAAACAACTTCGTCCCCCCACACGGACTGTGAAATTCGAACTCCTTGCTGGACTGAAAGCTCGCCTCCCATGACTTCTGGAGACCGTAATAATGCGCATCAGCCTTGCAGACCTCACGCCACTCGTATGGAATCGCATTCTGGTAGCTTCGTAGGAGGTTCATCAGCATTCCAAAAATGATAGGGTCTCTCTCCGGTAATTCTATTTGGGCAGCACCAGAGCTGCACACTCCTTCAACCTCTGGTATCATGGTCACTGATTCTGAAGCACTCTGTACGTGCGCTTGGCTAGCCAGTGTGAAGAGGAGTGACTGAGGGTCCTTGCAGAGCAAGTCACGATGGATGGAAATACATTTTCCGCCGACACAAAACGTGACCACTTCTGGGATACCATCATGCAGAGCACACAGCTCCTCATCGAGTGCACGCATATGCTGCGTCATTGCAGGTAGCGGGGCCAGGGAGAGCGGTGCCGCATCACTGGGGGCCCCGCTGGGAGTGGCGCTGCTTCGGTCTCCGTTGCTGTTGTCACCGCAGCCTTTGGTGAGCGCCATCTTCTTTCTAAAAGTGGAGGCTACCTTAGCCATCAACTGTAGAGAGTTTTTTTTATCTCCCCAAGTGCGCTATGGAGAGGGAGTGGGGGAGAAATCAAAAAATACAGTGAGATGGGGGGGTTTCTTTGCTTTTTGAAGAATGAGAACGCAGACCAACGAGCAACTGCGTGCTAGTCCAGTGCTAAGAGGGAAGAGGTCACTGACCACGGATGCGAAAGGCACATTCCTCATCCAGTTTTGCAGGGAAATCAAAAAATAATCCAACACCGTGTATTCTGTATCAACGCTACGTCTAAAAACTGCTGCTTCTCAGCACCGTTAGGCCAGCTTGATACGCTGCGATAGAATCCCAAACCTTCATTTCAACCGCCACCGGCCCTTCAGTGAAGGAGGGCAAGCGTAGATCACCGTCACCGAGTGCCTCGGTATTCTCCGATGGCCGCTGCGAAGGAAGAGTCACCCTGTGTGTTCCAGGGGCCATGAGCGATTGACCCGAGAGGGAGCGCTGACTGTTGACAACAATGGCGAGTGCGCGCGCGCTGCTGCGTGTGTTTAAGATGATGCGGTGGAAAAAGCTCTTCACCTCCACAGTAGTGATGGTCTTCAGAGCCTCGATTTCGGCAGCGCGGTGCCCAAAGCTGCCGGGGTGCAGATACTCGCTCTCCAGCCTGCCAGCGTCAACGTCCACCGACTCCGGCTTCTTCTCGCGGAGCTGTATCAGGCCGGCTACCACTTTTCGGAGGTCCGCGTCGCAGCAGATGGCGTCCAGTTGCGTGCCGACCGCCTCCAGAAAGGCGATAATGCGAGAAAGGAGATACACACCGTCCACACCTTCCAGGGCACACTGGGCGCCAAACGTGACGTGGGCGGCCCGCTCAGTGCGTCGGGAGGAGGAGAAGACAATATAGCCAAGCGCCTCTCGGGTGCGCAGAGCATTGAAGAAGTGTGACTGTATCAGTTTCATGGCGCATTCACAGAGGGCGCGGGTTTTCGGCGACTCTTCCCCAGCGAACACATCCAGCAAGACCGACACATTCGGGTCGCTGGGATTGAATGGTGGGAAGGACAGAACGTCGAGCGTTGACAGCAGCCCATCGGGGGCACTCGGCTGTTCGTGCAGAGGCGGCGCGTAGCAGTCGCGGAATCTTGGGATGCTCTCCTCCGTAGGGACAGGAATGCCCTTGGCGACCAGCATGGCCTCCAGTGGCTGCACAACGTCTCTCTCCACGGCCTCACTCGATGGCAAATTGCCAGCGGCAAAGCACTCAAAGAGGAACCCCGTGCTGACATAGTCACTGACAAAGCGTCTGTACGCCTCGTACGAGCTGCTGGAGGCGGCTGCCAGAATTTCCTCGAAGGTGTAGACAACGCACATGCTCACCTTCGCAAAGCGGTCCAGTGCTAGCTCGTAGGGCTGGCCCATCGCCTGGCTTTGGATGGCGCGGATGGCGGCTTCCACGTAGGTGTCATACTTTTCGGTGCAGCCCTGCAGCACAGCGACGTCCAACTGCCGCTCAACCACCTGGAAGAAAAACGGGATGAGCTTCTCAAATGGACCACAAACACCAACGCCAATGCCGCCAGGGTGACGTGTCAGCTGGTTACTAAGTGACGCCAGCTCGCCATAGTAGCTGGTCTCCGTCAGCGCGTCGCGCAGTATTGCCAGCATCACACGGGTGTACAGTCGATTCACTGGAGACGCGTAGGCAACTGGAGAGAGGGCATTGAGACGCAGGGAGCTCTTGAATGTATTGTGGTGTCCCCAGTCTTTGCGGACATAAGCTATGCCGTGCGCGAAGCGAATCTCTTCGTCGACTGGAGTATCGCCCCGCGGAGGAAACACAGTGAAGTCCTTTGCCAGAAATGGGTTGATTGACGGAAGTGCTAGATCATCGCAGAAGGGACCACCCAGCGCAGCTTCCCAGCGAGCAATACAGTCCTGTGGCACCTGTGTGACGGTGTGTAGGGCCTTGTGGAATCGTGTAGAGCGATCGGCTTGCTTTTGCGCAAAGGCTGGCAAGCTTGCGAAAACCTCCTCAGGAGCTACGTGCGCCTCGGTGTCGCTGTCTTCACCCTCCTCATATCCCTCCTCTTCCTCCGCCTCCACAGCCGCTTCTGCCCCCGCGCAGTCCCCGGAGACCGGTAAATCACTCCACTTGAAAAACACAATCGCATCCTTCGGGGTTAGCTGCTGAACATACGCCAGAGACGCCACGGGGCTGTCCTCCAGGACGACCTCACCGCCTATCCAGCAATGCTCCAGATCAGTCGCATTTGCTGCGGTGCACAACGCGGAGCAGTGCTGCTCCACATTCTGAATATCCGAGGATTCAAAAGCCAACATCTCCTCTGCTTTCATCTGTGCGTACACCTGCTCGTCGATTCCAGCGGAGATCGCACTGCCGATGCCTTGATATACCAGCGCAACGACCTCCTCCACTCGTGACACGCCCTTGAGGGTGAGCGCAATCTGTACAACAAACAGCTCATAGGTGTCATCAATCTTTCGCGGCCCAACCGTCATTGCAGTGGCCATATCACGCTTTTTTAGCACTCCCAGAACGGATGTGTCGCACTCATGACCGAGAATGTGGGAGATGTACGCACTCGGCAAGCACCTCCACATCGACGACGCTGATCGTACGGGCCACATGATATCAATCTGACGCAGTTTGCGAACCGTTTTAACATTGATCCATGCCTGCCTAGCCTCTTCAACAAAGAGCTGCTCGCCCTCCCCAACAAACTCAAAGGCTTTGGATGTGCCCACTTTCATTTCGGAGAGGGGCCCCTCAATCACCTTGATGACCTCAAGGGGGTCCCTCGAGCTGTACACGGCAATGCACGCCGCTTCCGAGAGGTAATACTCAGCATAGAAATTCTTGAGTGCGCTACGCAGATCGTCACCACGCGCCTTGGGCTCCTCCCACAGAGTCGTGAGATTGCCATTGCCGTAGCGGCTCCGCGGGTGTGCGGGAATGAAAAGGGAGCGGTATATCTCGTCACCGCGCCAATAGTCGACGCTGTGATTCTTTTCGTCCTCGCTGTGCACCGCCTTGACCTCACGTTCGACTGCGCCTGCGTTGAAGCTGGGAAACACAAAAAAGTCGACAAACCGCTCCAGAGCACCCTCAAACGCCTCGTCCGCGACCCTGAAGTAGTATGTGGTGGCCTCATCCGCCGTCCATGCATTGCTCACTCCGCTGTTCTTGGATATGTAGTTGTCGAATTCGTCCTCCTTGGGGAACTTCGACGTGCCCATAAAGAGCATGTGCTCGCAGAAGTGTGCCAGGCCTGGAAACTCCGGTGGATCCCTCAGCTGCCCGGTCTTGATGCTCATGGCGGCCGCTGGGATCTTGGCATCAGGGTCCTGCACTACAATGCACTTGACACCGTTCTTGAGTAGGTAGCCGTAGTGTTTGGCTCGCAGTACCTTTGGCACAATGACACTCACGCTGGTGTGGGGCATCGTGAAGCTGCGCAGGGTGAGGAGGTAGGCGAGGGGGTGCCGGACTGGCGCAATGGTGAGGAAAGGAAAATTAAGCTCAAAGGTTTGCGCTTTCCTGTATGAGGCTGCTAACCGATTGTACCTTTGGCACGATGGGAGGGTGTGTACAAATTGACTATAAGAGTGAAAAAGAGGGAAAGAGGTAAATATACATAGTGAAGGGAAGGATGTGCCTAATAGTAAAGCGGCCACAGATATGCAGCACAATAGCAACGACGACAACAAGCACCGTACTCATGTTTGGATGCGGCTCCGCCCGATTGGACAAAAAGGACTGCGCTGTCGATTCTTGTTTCCCTTTCTTCCGCCTCTCAGACCTTGTGCATCTGTGTGCGCGTACGATGCGCAAGAGATTTTTTTGTGTGTGGAGACCAGTTACCTTTAGCGGCCACGTGACAGGGGATCAACGGCTGTGGGAAACTGCGTACTGTAGGGGGTGGACTCGACAAAGCTCGTACCGGTGGATGGAGTCCACCGGTACGGTTGCTCATGCTGATCTTCATCGTGGATGGACACTACAGCCGGTGCACTGTCCTTTGGTGGCTTTGATTTCTTTGGTGCCGCCCACAACAAAAAGAACCGCACCGCTACAAAGACAAAGCAGGCAACCATGAATGCCCAGAGAATGGGCTCGGTGTTCCCAGAAACGTAGCCTTCGGTCGTAGAGCCAGGTTGCTCGTAGACGTACATCCTCATCTTTGGGTCCCAGCCCTGGCCACCATCGCCGCTTCCGGCGTCGCCACCTCGGTTCGGTGCCGAAGGGCTCCACTTGCCATCTTTTACTGCTTCGTATGCCTCGTTAACCGCTGAAAAGCGCTCAGCATTTCCCTCCACACCACTGTCGGGATGAAAGCGCAGTGCGAGCTTATGGTACGCTTTCTTAATATCCCTCTTGGAAGCGTTTGGATTAACACCAAGGATTTTATATGGGTCGAAAGGGCCGCTCCCTGCGCTGGCAGCCAGGAATGCGATAGAGCGACGCAGCATCGTCCAGTGTGAAGTTCAACTACTAGCACACAGACACAATCAAATAGAGAGGGTGAAGTGAATGAGTGACTGAATAACGCACAAGTACAGGAAGCAAGCAGCCACAGTGCTAAGCGCAGGTGGGGAGGGGAGGGAGGAACAATGCCCACACGCGGGCGGCCTTGCGTCAGTGAATCCAAAAAATAGCAGGTCGGCGCGACCATCGTTATAGGAGCAGAGACAGGTGAGTGGGTGGGTGCGTGAGGTACGCACGCTGGCGCCTAGGAAGCCATCAGTGCAGCAGGAAACTGTACGTAGCGGCTCACAGCCTTCAGAAATACAAGGAGTAAGCTGCCAGACATGCCATCCAGCAGTGCGCACTCCAGGAGCTTTTGCGTATCGCAGGGGTGGAGTGTCCACAGGGACATGGCTAACTCTTCGCAGTAGGAGTAACTCACAATTGGGCCTCCCACATTGCCCTCGGTATCTGCACCCGCTCCGCTACCAAAGTGAAGATGCGGTAAACATCGTTCTAGCATCTCAGCCTTTTCAAAATCTGACAGTGTAAAGCACAGCTGTGGCTGCGCGTAGCTCTCATTGTAGCAAACGTAAAAGCAGACGGGCACACACTCCTGGCCATCGCCAGTGCTCAGGAGGCAGCTTCCCTCCAGCCAAGCCGTCCGCAGTCCCAGCGAGCCTGCACTGCCCTTAAGCACCCAGCTCGCAGGAGTGCTGGAGACCAGCTCCTCCGCTAAACAGCAAAACTCGCGGCGGCTGAAACGAAAGGCTGTCATACCGCCAATATCCCGGAATAGAAAACAGTTTTGTGTGTGTGTAGGGGGGGGGAGAGAAACAGATCTAGTTTGCTGCACTCCTCACACTCCTGTGTGGTCCCGGTCGCTGCACTACTGTAGGAAAGGTGAAAGCAAAGTAGAAGATGGTAGGGTAAACGTTATGTACCTATGGTCTTGGCGCCAATTAGTCCCCTCAAAGTAATTAAGAGTACTCAGGGACGACGTTCTTGCAGAGGCCACACAGCACACCAGCACCTTGTGCTAGAAAACTAACGCTCATGCCAGAACCTCCTGGTACAGCGCCTTGCATATAGATGTGCAATTTGTATCAGCATACTCCTGAGCGTGCAGGAGCCGAAACAAGTTTCCTTTCTGCATATAGTGGTTCTACAGACCGCACCGAATGCTGCTGGCACACTTTCCGTGGGTCACTCACTCCCAGAATGCTATCAACTAGCACATATAATGGAGATATCCACACACCCTGCCCACAATCTTCTTCCCTCAGAGTCACAAATATCAAAAAAAAAATGGGGCACAAAGCCAACAACAATAGCACAGTACATTTAAAAGAAACAGAGTATTTGATGATGACAGTTCCTGAAAACTAGGAAATGAAGCTGCTGACCGAGAATGCTAACACAACATACAAGCACCCCCAAAAGGGGAAGAAGATGAAGAAGTGATCAGTCCACATGTTAAAGGAGATAACTATAAAAAATATAGAGATATATAAATATAGCTGTTGTTATAAAAAATTACGCTTTTATCTTCTCGTTACAATATCCTGAACTATGGTGCTCGGTGTGTGAGTGTGCGTGCGAGTCTACAGTCGCGCCACGGCCAAGCAACGCTCTGCTCTGCTCGCCAAAGAAAAGAGCTAACAGCACGCACACGTCGCCCTCTGCTTCTTCTGCGCCGATGCGGCTTGGGCGTTAGCAAACCGCTCCTCGGCCACATTAGTCTTCTCCGCAGCACTAACCTTCTTCTCTGCTGCCACAGAACGCTGCTCCAAGCGGGAGGTCTTCTCCTTCTCTTCCTTTAGGTGCTGCTCAGCTGCCTCACGAGAAGCTCTTTCATTCATCAGTTGCTGCTCCAAATCCTTGATAGTGTTTGCCGAAGCGGCAGTGGCAGAGACAGCGGCATCGGCAGCGGCAGCACCAGAGCGCTCCTCCGCCACTGAGACGGCCTTCTCGCTTGTGGAAGGCTTGCGAATGTCCACAGGCGGATGCACGTGCGCAGCGCTATTCTCGATATCCTTCTCTAGATCCTGAATGCGCTCGCTTTGCACAGAGACCTCCTTGACAGCTTCGCTTCGGGCCTTCTCGGTAGCCTTGTGCGCCTTGAACAGTGTATCGTACCTGCGCTTCAGCTCCGCGTTCTCCTTCGCTAGCTCAGCGAGACGGTCGTCTGATTGCTGATGAGGAATGGGCGCCACCTCCCGAGCGCGAGGAACGCTCTCCGCTGGTTTATCCGTAGCCGTGAATGCGTCCTTTGTCTTTCCAGCGGCTCTCTTGGCCGCCTCCGCCTGCTTCTTCGCTGCGGCAGTTGCACGATGCGCCTTCTTCAGCTCTGCGTCCGCCCTCTTCTCCTTTTCACGCATCTCCATCAGCTGGCCCCGCAGAGCATTGAGCTCCTGCTGGAGCCTGTTCAAGTCCTCTGAGTTCGCGTTGGCGCCTGGTACCGCCTTACTAGAGTCCGGTTGCACCGTGTCGGCAGGACGCATCTTGACAGAAAACAACTTGTTGGGGGAATCCCTGTTGGAGTGAATGGCCTCGCTGGTTTGCTGCTGCTGCTGCTCCTTCAGTCGTCCACAGTACACCTTCAGCGCCTCAATCTCCCTCTCATAGAACTCACGTGAGGTGTCGCTCTCGCGCTTCGAATTGACGAGATCACGGCGAGCCTCATCCAGCTCGCTCTGCAGCTGCGCTACCTCCCCTTTGACGCCACGCCCCGCAGAGGGGTCGACCGCCTTGGATGCTAGCTCCTCAAACTTGGCACGCCCAGCCGCCTCTGCGGACAGCTTACTCAGAGCATCGCGCAGCTCAGCGTTGAGGCGATCGATGGTGCGCTGCTCCTCCGCAAGCTGCCTGCGCAGCCGCGCAATCTCCTGCTCGAGCTCGGCGATACGACGCTGAGCGTCCTCGTCGACACGCCCAGTGTCGCGCTGATGAACCTCCGCGACAGACCTCTCGGCAACTTCACGTGCCGTTTTCTCCAACGTAAGAGCGGACCTGAGGCGTGTCACCTCGCGCTGTGTCTCCTCGTGCAGTCGCTGCTGCTCCTTCAGGGCCTCCTCCTTGGCTCGCAGAACACTATCCTCCGCCCTGATGGTGTCCGCCTTGCTGCTCTTTTTGGCTGCCTCCAGCTGCTTCTGGAGATCTGAAGCTCTGCTCTCAGCGGACTTGCGGGCCTCCTGCTCTTGTTGCAGCGACACCTTGGCACGAAGAACCTCCTCGCTGGATTTCGACTGGATTTCGCGGCTGCTCAGTGCAGCAACTTCCGCGGCTGCTTCTTTGTCAGTTGTCACCTTAGCTAACTGCTCCTGCAAGTCACTTATCTTGCGATCCTTGACCTTTGCGCTTGCCTGCAACTTACTTGCTTCCTGCTTTGAGCTTTCAAGGGCAGTCTTGGCGTCCTGAGACGCCCGCCGCACCTCCTCCAGTTGCTTCCGGAGGTCATCGTTGGCCTTCTTTTGGGTTTGTAGCTGCTCGCGAGCCTTCTTGTCTTCCGCAGTAGCCTTCTTACTTGGTTCGTCACGAGCCAACGCTGCTGACTTTTTCGCCTCCTCCAGCTGGCGCTCAAGATCTTGGCACTTGCGCTGGAGTCCTTCCTCATGATCTCGCAGGCGACTGATTCCTCGATAGCTCTCCACAATATCCTTCCGCGATTCCACCGTCTCTGTGATCTCGCGCTTTGTGCTGCTGTACTTGTGCTCGAGATCGACTTCACTGCGCTTGCGTGGCACCACAGCATCCTCACCCTTCTTCCACACATCAGCAAGACCCTGACGCTGGCGTGCACTCTCGTCGATCGTGCTCTTGGCATTTACCTCGGCCAGCCTGTTGTCACGCAACGCCTCATCGGCTTCGCGCTGGAGCAGCTCCGCGATCTCCTGCTCTGTCATAAACTTGAGACGCTCGGAGCGCTCGTTGGCGCGAAACTCAACCCACGCGTCATGCTCCTCTCGGAGTAGCTTTGAGCGCGCCGCACGCTCACGCTCCTCCTGCATAAATCTGATCACACCTTGCTTTCGCAGAAACTCGTCGAGGGTCTGGGCATCGTCGCGCACACTCGAGCGGAGACTCGGACGCCCACTGAAGCGAGAGCTGCCTAGACTCCCACGCCGGCTGCGGCTGGCAAACATGAAGTCGGAATGGGATTGCTCCCGAGAGGTATCGGCGCCATCCAGAGTGCCATTGTCCTGCGACATACCTTCTGGATATGTGTTGGTGCAAAGTGCACTTACCTTGTATATATAAGAATATATATATATACGCACACTTTCCTGTTTACTTTGCTAGCTGATAGGATGAAGTGAAAGTGGACGAAAAGAGAGCAGTCTTTGGGGGGCATGTGGGCAGGAGGACGTAATCAGAAGATGCACAGTTGTAGCTGATTGGGCAGCGGTTACCTTGTGACGTACATGCAATGCGCGGAGACTATAGGAGTACTCTCAGAAGAATAAACAATATAAAATTGACGCGTTAGCACAGACACGCACAAACTGAGGTGTACACTTAAAAATAAAGCGAGCACTAGAGACGAATTATACCTGAAAGAACGTGAGCAGCCGTGGTATGTAAGGTGCTACAACAATGCTGGGAGACTCGTCACGTATTTTCAATAAAAAATCAGAACAGCTTTCAAGGTAGTGGAAACTACACCTCTAGCGCTACACTGCACAATACTAATAAATATGACTCTCCATATGGTCTACGCAGCTGGGCCTACATTGAAAAAAAAAATTGAATAGTTTGTGTGTACGTACGAGCCAAGCTACTTCATATATTATGTTAGAAGCGCTACTCCATATGTTCTGGCTTTCCAGCCGGCGAACTCATTCTCGCCGCAGGGGAGATTTTCCTCTCCTGGAGCAAACCCTGAAGTTTCTTGGAGAGCTCGGTCTGCATTCCACCGACCTTACGCATCTGCTCTCCGTACATTTTGCGCATATGAGGTTTCTCTACGAGTTGCTCAAACGCCTTCGTCGCCGCGTGTGACGAGACCGCCAGCACCAGGCACACCCAGCTACCGGAAATGGGCGCACCCCCGTAGTAGGCGGACATCCCAAGAGACGTGTCGGGGTTGTTGAGATAGCGGTATATCCCACCGTAGTTCAGCTTTCGTGGGACATCTTCGATGAAGAAGTCTCCGTAAAAGTACCCATAATCGCCCACGGTGTCGTATATACTCGCACTTACGTACACGTTGACGCCAATCAATAGAGCACCCACAACAGCAATAAAGATACGCCCATTGCCACTTCCAAACACCAGCACTCCCCAAGTGAATAACTTCAGCGCACATAGTACGTAGGAGTTCACCATGGTAACACTAGCGTTATATATACGCTTCCAGTTCTTGAAGGCACGTTGCGGTGAGTCGTAGTGCTTCGAAAACCAGTGGGACAGCCCTTGGTGGTGCAGCACATAGCCCAAGAACCCGTTGTGAAACACACGCCAGCAGATGTAGTGAACAACGTAGGCCCACGCTGGGATCGGGAAGAGGAGTGTAACGAACACGTACAGCACGGCGAGTGCTAGCAGCAGGTCGCTAGCACGGAAGATGTCGAAGTGCAAGAAAACAACCAGTTCGTTCGGTTCCAGATATCCCCTCTTGTTGGAGCCATCCCCGTAGAGCAGGCGCTCCCGCTCTAGCTGCTCCTCGCTCGCTTCCCCGATTTGGTTGTACGTTCGTTCGATGTGAGGGTTCTCCACAAGCGCCAGAAATGCTAGCTGGCATAGGTGCCCAAACACGCTCATGTAGAATAAAGTGTAGGACTTGGCCATGATCGGGACGCTATACATGAACGCGTAGCCCACGGTGTACATGGGGTGCGGGAACATCTGGAAGATACCATCAAAGGTGAGGTTCTTGTCAAGGAGGAAGAAAAAGTCTCCCCAGTACCATGCAAAGTCACCCACAACACGGTGTGCGTCAGACTTGCTCCACAGCGCAAAGGCAATCGACAGGCTGCCAATAAGCAGGCATGCAATATCAGCGAGTGAGAATATGCTTGTCCGCTCCCAGTAGACAAATGAAAGTACCACGTACGATACAAGATCGTTCGCCAGGATAACATTTTCAATTTGCCTAAAAAGCATCCAGGCGTTAAACTCATCGGGAAACTCGCTCACCTTGTAGGTGCTGTTGTCAGCGAAGATGACCGACGATTCCATTATTCTAGCAAGTTTAGGATATCGCTTCATCATATCCTGGTAGAATCGCAAAAATGACTTATGGTTGGACTGCTGGTGCAGCAGGTACCCGATACCAGCGTTGTAGGCGAGCCGCCAGAATGCGAACTGCAGGCAAAAAAAACTCACAGGCAGAGTACCAGTGAGGTACAGTAGGTAGGAGAGCCCAATCGCCATCCATGACGCTATCCAGATTAGCGTGGCTGGGCTTTGCCATGACTTTGGGGAAATTAGAGTGTTAACCACTGACATGGTGTCAGGCACCGGAAAACGCGTGCCATCTGCCAACAGGCCATAGTTAGTATTGTCCTTCGCGCCGTCTTCTGTGTCCTTTACACCCGTCGGTACCGCTGGTTCTGACATTACTTCGTGTGTAATAATAATAGCTCTACAATAATATATGTTTTCCAATTGTTCTTTATGGAACCGACGTCAAGAAAAAACCCCCTACGCACAGGCATTATGGGAAGGCAATGAGTAGGGAGCACTGACTTTGTCACACACTAGAGCAAAACTGGGCATTGCACACACCTGCGCATGGCACAAAAGATAAAGGGAAAAACACGGAGCGCAATGCGCCGATTATTTTAGGTAAGGGTGCACAGGCGCAACGTCACCTCCCAACCTCCACTTTCAAGGTAAGCAACGAATGCTAAACGCGCATGGTGCAGCATCAGCGCTCCACTGGAAAATCAGGAAACAAAGTTACGTGACCTCTTTTAATTAGCACTGCAGCTCCCCATTCCTTGACTTGTTCCACTGGCATATAAAGGTCCTTCAACAGCTATCCAAATGACTGAGCATGCACGTACACTCGCAACCAGCTAACCGAAAATGGTGGATAGTTGAACAGAAGTAAGGAGGGAGAGCCAAAAGATGGGTTCGGTCGTAAACAACACCAACAAAGAACTGATGAGCTCCCTTTTGATTTACTCATCGGAGACGCCACCAATGACTTGATCAGCGGTTGTCATGTCACCCTCCTTTACAGAAAAACTCACGAATCCGTCGCGCGAAGCCTTAATAGGGTGTTCCATTTTCATTGCCTCTAGGATTATGATGGGCTGGCCCCTCTCCACCCTGCTCCCACTTTCCACAAGCAACTTGGCGACCTTCCCAGGCATCGGGCTGCTGATACGTGACGAGCCGCCCGACTGCATCATGGCGTCACCAAACCCCTCTATGAACGGAGCCAGTGGCACATTGTAGACAGTCCCTTGCAGCACCACACTGACCTCCCGGTTGGAAACCACCACCTCTGCACTGTAGCGCACGCCGTCTCCAAAGAAGGCGGTCACGTTGAGTGACGCGCCATCAGCCGACAGCTGCGCACGCGACACGGTGACACTACCGGACAGCTCGGATACAGTGTAGTCTATCTTACTGTCCTGTACGCTGAGGGCAACCGGGACAGTCACGCCGGCGCGCTGGATAGGCACGACAGCCTCATAAGGGCCGTTCAGACGAAACGCCGAGCCAGTGTGGAGCTGGTCCTTCAGAAGATGGCACATGGCTGCCAGCACTATCACATGTGTGGGCATCTCCCTCTGCTTCAACAGAACGTCTTCATTTTCAGCGATGAAGTTGGTGGTAACACCTCCCTTAATGAAGTCATCCGTGTCGCAGCAGCGCTTAAGAAACTCGATGTTGGTGTTAATGCCAACAATGCTGTACTCGTCCAGTGCGCGACGCAGTCCGCCAAGTGCATCGGCTCGGTCCTTTCCCCAGACAATCAATTTTGATATCATTGGGTCATAGTGAATGAGAACATTATCGCCCTGCTGGAATCCGGTGTCCAGGCGCGTCTTTTTCGTACCATGCATTCCCTGCGCTGGCTCCCGGATGAAAGACAGCGGCCCGCTCTCTGGTAGAAATCCCTTCTCAGGAGATTCTGCATAGACACGAGTCTCAATGCACGAACCAACGAGGGACACATCGCTCTGCGTGAACCCAAGTGGCATGCCCATCGCCGTCTCGATCTGCAGTTTCACAAGATCAAGAGGAGCACCTTTGATGCGGCACACCTCCTCTGTCACCGGGTGCTCCACCTGCAGTCGCGTGTTCATCTCCATAAAGAAGAACTCACCAACGGCCGTGTCAAAAATAAACTCCACCGTCCCAGCCCCGACATACCCGACCGCCTTTGCTGCCTTCAACGCAACTTCACCAATCTTCTGCCTGGTCTCCTCTGATAAACACGGCGCCGGAGCCTCCTCCAACACCTTCTGGTACCGACGCTGCACACTACAATCGCGCTCAAAGAAGAATACACCGTCCCCCAACTTATCACAGAAGATCTGGCACTCGATGTGCCTCGGGAGTGTGATGTACCGTTCCAGAATAACACGGTCATCTTTGAAAAAGTTGAGTGCTTCCCTTTTAGCGCTCTCTAGGAGCATCCGGAATTCCTCCTTTTTGTTCACAATTTTCATGCCCCTGCCTCCACCTCCGGAAACCGCCTTTATGAGCACTGGGTAGCCGATTTTGTCCGCTTCTTTCAGCAGCGTCTCAGTCCCCTGGTCATTGCCATAGTATCCGGGGACCACTGGTACCCCTGCCTCCTCCATGATGCGCTTGCTCTCACTCTTGGACCCCATGGAGATAATCGCACTAGCCGGTGGGCCGACGAATTCAATGTTCGCTTCCGTTACCGCAGCGGCAAAGTTAGCATTCTCTGATAGGAATCCATAGCCGGGGTGAATCGCATCCACTGAGAGGCTCTTCGCAACGTCAACAATGTAACCGCCACGCAAATAGGAGTTGGCTGCAGGCGGCGGTCCAACGCAAATAGCCTCGTCTGCATCACAGACATGCTTGGCGTTCCGCTCTGCCTCACAAAAAAGTGCGACTGTCCGGATTTTCATTTCCTTGCATGTCCGGAAAATACGGCAGGCGATCTCTCCGCGGTTGGCGACCATGAGCTTCTCAATCTTCCGCATATTAAAGATTGTGCGCCGGGTCACTTTCTTTGCTGCTGAAGCCCGCGCTGCTTCTGTGGCCCTGATATTAAAAGTAAACGGTGACTAGTAAGAAGCGTGTGTAATGATAGATCAATTTATATACTGGAAACACACAAAAAAGAGCAAGATGAAAGAAAGCGAGAAAACAGAGGAGCGAATGCCGATCTTGCTCGGTGCTGTATGAGGTGCGGAGATGGGGAGGTGGGAGGAGGAGTGGGAGGAGAAGACTGAGTGCTCTCAGCCTCTAGGAACTCTTTAAAAATAATCAAGACTGCTGCAGCTACTGGAGCAGGTTGTCCAGGTATTTCAAGCAGTTTCATTTGATGCTGTTGTAGCAGCGTCTTGTGTTTTTCTCCTCTGCAACTGGTGCTCCTACAAGTACACGAATGTGAGCGTATTCACTTCCAGCAGCGTAGAAGATGTGTCTGTGGATGTGCCTACACCCCCGGAAGGAGCATACGAGACACTGAAGGGGAATGGTTAGAGAGAAGAGTGGGAACCACAAAGAAAGAGGGCCCCAGCGTCCATTACACATTCACTGTGCGCGCCTCCACACGACGTACCGGTGATCCATCGGACTCCGACTCCAGCGCTGGATGGACAGCAAGGAAGTGCTCAGCGTCCTGCAAGTCACGCCGCAGCAGCCCAGCCCGTCTTGCAATAGCGTCTTGCTCAACACTGCGGAGCAGAAGCGGGACGTCACCGCGGTGGTATTTCTTTCCGTAAAAGGCGCGGCACAATGCAGCGGCCTCCTCCACGGCGTACCGAGCTCTATCCCCCCTCCATTCGAATGGATCAACGGGCAATAGGCCGTCGCCAAGCACGCTAATGCGAAAATACGACGCGCTGTCCTTGATTGCCGGAGTCGTGCCAGGCACCACACTAACTGTGGACACTCTTTCGCGGCTACTTTGGAGTATTCGGCCCACCAGCTCATCAGTGTTCGGTATGACAGCACTTAGATTCGCACTCTCAGTAGCCTTGCGGATAAGTCTCCATGAGCACAAATTGTCACCCATCAGCCAACAGTGCATTACCATCTCTAACCCTACCAGAATAGCCACATCGCATTTGTCCCCGAACAACTTCAGCTGATCACCATCCTCGAGAGTGACGACGCCTGTGTGTGTGTCAAATAACACAGCAATCCGGTCTGGGTCCTCCTCCACCAGCATTGGTGTCAGCTCCGTCCCTTTGGCGGTGGATATAATTGCCTCGGCACCACTGCCAAGCCCAAAGTCCTTGCGCAGGCACCAGGTGTCTGTGCCATCATTACTTTCGAACGCTCCATGGGCCTCCGTTCCCCACTGAATACTACCGCCAAAGCGCAGAAACTCGGTGCGTAACAAGCGGAGTACGCTCCCCTCCCGACAGTGGTACACAGGCTCCCCAACGGCGCAGCCGGGAAAAGTGGTGCTCTCGCGGAGCACTTCCAAATACGGTGTGGCGAACCTCCATCCCTTAGCGGGGGTTAGTAGTGTCTGGAGTTTCCACTCCGAACAGCCCAAGTCAATCAGCAGCCTTGCAGTTTGGTCAGTTAAAACGCAGCGCCGGTGCATGTTACGCTCATAAGCTGGATCTGGCTTCTTTTCAACTATAGTGACGTTAGACTCGCGCCATCGCATACCTATCCCCATAGCAAAGCTCCCTATTGTGCTTCCAATCACATGCACATTCCCCCATGGCTTAATGGCATACATGGAGAGGAAAGGGGGGGGGGTTGCAGCCAACTAACTTTCACGTAGAAATAACAATAAAATGGGAGGGTGAACAGGGACGATCATATGCGTCTCTGAATAAACGGGCGCCAGCAGGTGTGCTCGTTTGAGGTGCCTACTGTGGGCAAATGCGGGGGAGTGGCGCCGTTAGACAACATGTAGAGGAATTACGTTGTTCTTTGGGGGTATTCACATACACACCTATGCTCACAGCCACATTTCGTGTTAGCATTGTCTTTGCCAGAACAAGTTATAATACATACGTGTCGATGTGGACGACGAACATTCACTCCATGTGCTGTACAACAATGAGTGTATACTGCTTCTCTAAATCAGGGGCCACGAGTACATCAAATGGACCGTAGCTCATCCGAAGAAACGTCATATCGTCTTTCCAGTCAATAGTTCGAATGGTAGACGCGCTGACGTCTATGAACCCTCTCAACTTGTCAGCATATCGGCGAACCTCCTTAATATTGTCATCGAAGCCTCCGTACTTGAGCAGCTTTCCGTTGGGCGGTTCAATAACAAAGTAGCCGACAACCCCCCTATGATTTGCGATTCTCCTGAGCGTGTCCTCCACATTCCTCACATACGCTGCTCGTTCAGCCTCCGATGCCGTTAGCGCTTCCATAAAAAAAAACTATTTGTACGTTTGTCGCGTACCTATGTATGTATGTATATATATATATATATATGTATATGTATATAAGAAGAAAACAATCAAAATAAAGGAGGAATTAAAATCAAATAGCCAAAAGAGAATATGGCGAACAAAAGTACTGGGAAGTACACGGGGTGGGGGGGGGGTATACCCTCAGGAGTCGCATTGCTTTCAGCAATCCGTGTGACTTACCATAGGGTGAAGGCGAGAGGGAGAGAGAGGGCACGGCCCGTGCTCCTCACTACATTTTACTGGTGCTACATGTGTCCTAACACTTCCATGCTTGATTATCTACATCTGATGAGGGAGGAGCTGGAATTGACAGCAGCAAGAGGCCAGCTATTCATGCTCTATACATCCTAGACTGTCCGCTTTGACACAACTGCAAAGGAGGGGAATGTACGCTCCCGCAGTCGGTCCACTTCCTTCTTTAGCCGCAGCAAATCCTCTTGTTGCGATCTTGCCAGCTCCTCTAGTTCACTTGTCATAAATATTTCCTTTGAGCGATTGATGAAGTGGAGTGAGCCGTCCGCGTGAACGTCCACGAGGCCCTTTACCGTCATGGTGTCTTGAACCATGCTGCTGAGCTGCTGACACTGTGCTTCGATGATGCCGTTCTCGGTGGCGCGCTCCGCGATCTGGCACCTCAACCTCATCGCAACAGTAGCCAGGTCGTCAATCTTCCGATTCATGTTCTCCGAGACACAGCTCATGTGCTTCTCAATCATAGAGATGGTCTTCTCCTCTGTCATCTCAGTATCACCACTAAGCCACTCTTGCATCTGCCGAGTTATCCGCAAGGTGTGCAACTGCTGCAGCTCCATTTGAAGTGTCCCCACACAGTACTGTAGACGCTCCGTTTCCCACTGCAGTAGTTTCATCTTCTTCTGGCGCTGAACAGTTTTGCGTAGCAGCTGCGCGTTCTCTTGATCGCTGGAGAAGATGAGTTTGTTGTAGCGGTCTGCATCCTTTACCCAGCGCATGCACGATGCTGTGAAGTCTGACGTGACCGTGGCCCTCTCATCCTGAATCTGCCCGTGGCGGACGCGGTAGAGAGTATCTGTGTTCAAGAGAGAGGCAACATAGTCGCGTTTTAGCCCGTCCCTCTCTTCATTGGCTTGCACGATGGCCTTCCGTAGAGCGTCGCATTCGTCCTCCACCAACCCCACCTCCTCCATCTTACATCTCTGGTGCTCATCGGCAAGTGCAGTCTCCTTCTTCATATCACCTACGCATTCGCAGTGCTCACAGTACAGCGCCCACAGCTCCGCTGGACACTCATCCGCTGGCTTCTCGACACTTGGCATCGGGGCCTTTCCGTTGTCATACCGATTCTTCCACCTTGTGAAGCGCCGCAGCAACTTGTCGCCATGCGCGGCGTTCGTAAATGGGGGCGAGTTGCGCACCTGCAAAACAAACGCCTCACTTGCCTCCGCCAGCTCATCGAGGTGCAGAAGTGCCGCCTCCGCTGCCGCACGCCTCAGCTGGAGGAGTGTGGACGTGTGGTCCAGGTCACGCTGCAGCGACTCGATCCGCTTACTGAGGGTGGTATCCTTGTGTAATATGACAGGCGTGCGGAGGAGGTGCTGATGGAGGCGGACCAATTGCAGTTCCGACTCGTCAACCGTCTCTGCAGTGTCAAGGCGCAGCCAACGCAATTTCTTGAGCTCTTCATCGACAGCAGTGGCAGCAGCGCGGTTGTCTTTCTGGAGGGTTCTAAACTCGTTGCGGAGAGCCTCCTTCCTTGTGTTAATATGCTCGGTCTCCTCGGCCAGCCTCTTCTCATACTCCTCCATTTGCCGTACCTGTTCCTCAGTTCGCTCGTCCGGTGGAACGAATACGTCTGCGCCGCGTGTCTCGTCAGCAAACCCGGGAGGCGACATTTTCACCTCCAAAAGCTCGACATCCTTCTCCAGCCCATCCATCCACTGCTTCAGTGCCGCCTCATTGGAAAGAGAAAAAACCCTGACCTCCGAATCGTGAACAATCAGCTTTCTAACCTCCTCATCGAGCTCGTCGTCGTAGACGTTGAAGAGCGTATTGGGGTCCTCCTCCTTGTCGACACAGATGGAAAACAGCTCTCCTGGGGCCTCGCCAAGTTGTCTCATTATCTTCACGCAGCGCTGCGTGCGCTCCTCAATCTGTGATACAGTGGATCTCTTGCGTTCGCGTAGTTCACTGAAGCGGCGGTTAAAGCTCTCCTTGACAGCAAATACGGCACTCCTGAATAGGAGAGCCTGCAGAACGGTTCGAGAATGTGTGTACACATCGTAGGGACTGTGGAATAATGATGCAATTGGCTCGAGCTCCGTTGCAAGCTCGCTGTTGTGGGAGCCCTTCCTTGCCAAAGACTCTTCACGCAGCCCGGAAAAGGTGAAGCCCATCGACGCCTTTATCTGAAGTCGCCGCATGAAGTGCGCTTTTCGAAAAAACGGCCGTCCGGCACACGTCTCCTTCAAAAGATGAAAGTTGTGTACTTCAACTCCCTTTTCCGCAAGGCAGACCACCTTGCATCGATTCACCTCCATGGCATCAACACACCTCTTTTTTATAGTGTCCTGAACGTACTCGTTCATGAGGCCATGATAGTATTCCGATTCTCTCATTGCTGAGATCGCCTCATCGCATTCAGTTGCAAACTTGACTTGTTCGTTTGGTAGAAGCAGTGCCTCCACAGGTACGTCATCGTCCTTTTCCACCATGAGCGTCTTCCAATCCTTGCGTAGCTCCTCCAATTTTTCGGTTAGGCCTTCAGCAACTCCCTGATACTGCTCCATAGTGTCACCATCGCCGCTATCACAAACGCTCTCCCGCTGACCCCAAACGCGACGCTGCGTCCACACACCCTCCAGCCACACAAGCTGCTCTGCCGTTGCCGCTGCAGTCACGGGTAAGACCATCAGGACGCCGTCCTTCCCCCCGACGACAGCCTTACCATCCCAAAGAGCCATTGCTGCCACTCCGCCATCGCAAAAGGGGCGGGCTGTCCTAGAAAACACAGGTTTGCGCTTCTCCTTCGATGGAGGAATAGGTGATATTTTGACCTGGTAGTGTGCGATGTTGCGCGCCACAATGCGGCCATCCTTTCCTCCAGAGAGCACTGTTGTGGTGTCCAAACGCATCAGGCAGCTACCACCACTGTCATGATCGCGCATCAGGAAAAGGGGTCTAATCGCTTTTTTGTCTCCCTCGCGGCGCCGTTCCAAAGCATAAAGCTTAGTGTCTTTGTCTATTGAATGGACGAGGATGTGCACAATTGCGCCATCACGAAAGCATGGGAGAAGCTCTACTATGGGCATGTCCAATCTCCACATGCTCTCCACCACCTCGTCCACCGAATGCTCGGTCTCAAGCGATGCGCACTCTTTAGGAAAAATCAGCAGATACAGCTCCCCGTTGCGGCACGATACAAAAAAGAGGTCCTCTTCCTCGTCGAGCCACCTGACCACTGTGATGGGGGAGCCCCCATGTGCGTAGGTTACTCCATGGCAAGCACACAACCGTTCCCTGTAGGAAAAGAAATAAACAGTCTGGTAGTCGCACAGCACAAACTTGCCTCTCCCATTTGATTGACACATTGTTGGAATTGCTGCGCCACAGCGCATAGACAAAACTTGCTTTCCATTGATAATGTCATATATGCACACGGTTCCGTCAGCGCATAGCAGTGCCAGAGCGTGGTCGGTCACCAGTGCGCAGTCGCGTATTTCCATTGGAATAGAGGCCTTCCACTGCTCCACACCATTTGGAGAAAATACCGCGAAGCTCCCGTCTACAGATGCCACCAACAGGCGCCCATCGATGAGAAGGAAGCACTTCGACACCCCTGCCACACGCCTCTTGATTGGAAGCAGAATGCCTTCATTGCTGGAGGTTTCATACATGTAAACACCATCCTCTCCACCAATCATAAGTGTGCCGTCATGTCCAGGTGCGCAGCTTATCATATGCCGCACACGATCGCCAACACTGAAGCTTACCTTATCAGCCTCCAACTGCTGGTTAATCGCATAAAGGTCACCGCTCTCTGTGCCCGCATAGCATCTATCGTCAATCACCGCAACAGCAGTTACTGCTTCTCCCCCCTCGGTTGATAAAATTGTGCGCATACTGCGAGGGTCACACTGCATGTAATGTACGACCCCACCGGTGGAGGTACCAGCAATAATCCCATCCGCAAAGGAAGCACCACACAGCGGAAGCTTGCCATTGATGTCCATGTTGAAGCACTCGGTGTATTTGGAAGGCGCAGTGTTTTTGTAGACGAGACACCCGGAGTCCCCCACAACGACAAATCCGCCGCACCCTTCTGCTAAACAGGTATTGAAGAGTGAAGTATAGTTGCCTTCAGGTAAAGCGACGGTGCACGTTCCGGTAAATCGTCCGTTGGAACGGGACATCACCTTGACACAGTTCACCGGGATACTACACAGCACAAACAATAAATTCCCATCCGATGAAAAGTGGATTTGATCTACCTCAGCAGACGCCACATCAGCAACCTCGTCGAGCGACTTCAAGCTTGGTAGGCTATATATATGCAGCGAAACCGCCAGCCGCTTTTCAGAGAAGCACAACACACTTCCATCGCCACTCACCGCAATCTTGTCTATTTGATACAGCCCGTCGGTGGGTTCCCATAGTGCACTGCAACCATTGCTGTCAATTGTAACTATCCCGCCACCAGCAGGAAGAAAAGTGTACCCATTGGCCCCTGCAACCGCACTAGGTGAATTAAAGCCAATCACACTACCGCTCTCCATCACTATATGTGTATCTAATAACCGTCAGGGACTGGGCAGATGGGAAAAGAAAGAGTGTGGGTTGTCAATGCAGGGAGGAAGGAGGTGGATAACAGTACGGCAAAAATGGACGTTTTTTTAAAGCATTAGGAGCACTAGAGAGGCACAAAAATGAGCTGTGGACCTCCGGGGGAATTTGTACGTGGGCAGTCACTCTATCACAGGTAGCAAAAAAAAAAAAATGAAAAGAAAATACACTTGTTAATTCCATCTGGTTCTGTATTTCTCCCTTTTTCTAAGCCTACACATGTCACAGAAACGCTACGAGATTCACTCGTGAAAACAAACACGCGCTAGCCAGTTTGCTTGAATCTCAGTCATAGAGCAAAAGTGCCTCCTCTAGATGCAGTACATACTCTAAGCAACACCAAGACCACGTTGAAGGGAATGAATCCATTCCTCCATGTTTTCTCGTGAAACGGCTTGGAACCACATGGACTTGCCTCCCATCGTATTTAGAGCGAACACATGCTCCTTTTTGGCACTATTGACAGGCACCGGACAAACACTTTGCACTTGCTCCAGACTCAATGCCTTTCCTTCTGTGTCACTTTCGGTATCAGAGAGAATAAGGTAACCCTTCTGAACCTGGAGGTACCGCTTCTTCCAGGAGCGATTGGTGTCACCGCCCTTTAATTTCCGAACGTATCCCTTGATACTAACATCCTTGTTTATTTGCCCAACCAAACTGCACTTCGGTTCCTCCACGCTGTCTGCAGACAATATTTCTGTCACATGGGCGGTAAGTGCTTCCTTCACCGGGTCGGTGATCCTTTCATTCTTCTTGATTGTATGCATGAAGACCTTGAGCCCATCGCGGATGTATGGGATCCGAAACACCTCCCGTATGCTGGGGCGCTCGTTGGCGTCGCACACAAGCATCTTTTTAACAACGTCTATAAAGTCGGCAGAGTACTGTTCAGGAAGTGGGTCGTATTCGCAGTTGAGGACTTTAGCCATCAGACCCTTCATGTTAGTGGACATGAATGGACGCTTTAAGCCCATAATTTCATACAAGAGCACACCAAGCGCCCACACATCCGCCTTTTTGCTATAGCGCTGATTATTCCAGAGTTCCGGCGCCAGGTAGTACGGAGTCCCACAAAAGGTCCCCGCGACGACTCCCGAAACCGTGTCGTCATACTGGTGGCTAAACCCAAAGTCTCCAAGTTTGATCAAGCCGGTGGATGTCAACAAAACGTTGGCGCCCTTGATATCGCGGTGAAGCATCTTGTTGGCGTGAATGTGATCTACACTCAAACACAACTGTAGGAACAAGAAGAGTGCCTCGTGCTCCTGGAAGTACTTGAAGTTCTCTGCAGCACGACTTTTAATCTGACGATCAAGGTCGCCAGAGTCCGCAAACTCCATCACAATGAGCAGATGTCCGTTCTCCTCACTGTCCTCAATGTACTGGATGATATTTGGGTGATGACAGTTGGCGAGGCACTTAATTTCGCTGTATGCGTAGCCCTTGTCACGAGAGGACATCTTCCCCAGGTCCATTGTTTTAGCGACAAAGATGCTCTCGTCTGCGACTCGCTGAACCAGCCACGCTTCACCATAAGAACCGGTACCAATCAGCTTTTTTCTGGAATACTTGAAATCTCCTTCAACACCTGGAGCACCCAGAATGGACGCAAACGACGCCATCTGGGAAGATATAAAATACCTTTACTATCATTGTCCCATTGGGACGGTGGAAACAGGAATGGGTGGGGGGTAAAAGGGGTGGGGGCTTCTCGGGGGGTTGTGTGGGCTCGGTGGGGGCGTGCG